>OX422210.1:578132726-578320226 GCA_949130495.1 Sambucus nigra | reverse complement strand
AGTTGACCTTGGTCACCTATCCAAACCGAGCGAATCGAACGGTCCACCCCATGTACAATTCTGACTTACCATATAAACGAACGATCTGTTTGCGTCCGATGCTCTCCCGTCTAAAGGACTGACGTGCAATTCTGAACCATATTTGACCCGAAGTCAATTGTCGGACCCTGGAATGGCCCAAAGGACCTTTAAAGGTCTCTAAATTACCTTTATAATGGTATGCCCCGTGCGTGTTTTGAGTAAACGGATTATGTTCTACGATCATTTTTTTGGGAAAATCTGCATGAGACTGCTAATTGGCAGGTCCTAGACCCTGCCTATCGACAGTATGCCTAGGGTCACCTGCTGATTGGCAGGACTAAGGCTATACCATCGGCAACCCCCTGACCCTAAAAAAGTAGGGCATGACCTCACTCCAAAGCACACCTACAACCCAGATCCATCAACATCATTGATCTCAGTAACATTCTCTCAATCAACGAAGTTCCCTTATGTGAAATTTTATCCTAGTTCACATTCCCATCCCTTTCATACCCAATTTGGCAAGATCTCATCCAATATTCATATCAAGCATCAAGGGAGTTCATCCAAAATCAAGGGCAAGCTCTCAGTCTTCAAAGAAGGTCCAAACCCTTCCCTTATCTCTTTTAATTTCTTACTTTTGCATTAGTTATATTGGATTCATAATATAGTTCTTATCTTATCTCTACATTTTTACTAGTATATTGCACATACTTTATTCTCTACAAAAAACCCAAAATTAACAAAAAGAGGGTTATACCCATAAATTCCGAACAAATTCATTGTACACTCTTTTCCAAAACTAAAACTCTTTTTTTCCACACACATTTTTATAATAAAATCTCGTTTGAATATATGGGATAAAACCTCAACATCACGCAGCATGCGAACTACGTGGACTTTGATGCCTTTATGGGCTACGTAGGCGTTTCAGATTAAAACCCAAGACTCGAGTCCAACTTTTGATTTTTTAATTTTCATAAAATCTCTATTCTTATATTTCATCATATTCTTTCCTTATTATATCTTCGTAATTCTTTGTTAGAGCTCCATTTGATATATATTGTCATTTCTCCATAGTGGTGAATATCGTGATAAGCGCATAAATCATTTTTTCTCTCTATATATTATATTTGGGAACCTTCCTCTGGATGATTTCACTCTATCTTTTCCATGATATGAGTTGAGTGATTCCTATCTCCATTATATATACACACACACATATTTCACAGACAAATAAAGGAAAATAATAACACAAGCCCATGAGAGATCGAAAGGGCAGGATGGGTGCCTAATACCTTCCTATTTCGTAACTTAGCCCACGAACCCTCCGAACTATTAGTTTCGTATGCATCAGTTTGTCTTTGATGTCGTCCCCTCGAGGCGACGACATGTTCTTTTATCTATTTTTAGAAAATAGACTAGTGACTCTATCTCCTTACATTTAACCCATACTGAGGATGGTCGAAGCATCCCCGAGAAGGACGCAAGACTTCTCCGAGTAGCCCAAGATCGGGTCGGGATGGCCACAGTAGGACCAATAAGATCCATATATATCAACTCCAAAGCACGTGTGGTGGTAATGGTATTCACCTTCCAATGGGGACTTCAGATTTGTTTTCCTTATTGGCTAGATCCACAAACTAAGGAAGTTGGGATCCTAAGTAACAATAAGCCATAAATTAGGTCCTTTTTTATTAATCTCTCAATATCTCTAAAGTTCACATTACCTAGTCGTTGATTCCAAAGGTCTATAGATGAAACCGTGGCACTGTTGCATACAAAGGAGGACTTGGGCACGGTCCCATAACAATTATCTTCTGTCCTCACTCCTTGTAGTAAAAGGTCACCGAATTGATAATAAACATTACATTCAGACCGGTTAAACTTTACCAAAAAGTTTGCTTTGCACAATTTACTTATTCTAATTAAGTTCACTTTCAACCCTTTTACGTACAACACATTGTCTAGTTTAGGAAATTTGGGTATTTATACACATCCACGTCCTAAAATACTAGACCTATTCCCGTCTCCAAAGGTGGCTTTGCCTTCCTTTAAATCCTCAAGATTGGTAAAAAATGATATGTCACCAGCCATGTGCCTAGAGCACCCACTATCAAAATACCATTAGGAAGTATTTTGAACCTTGAGAGCAACGTGAACAGCAAGGGCTTTTTCATCTTGCTTAGGTACCCAAGTGGAGGTAACCTTTTGTTTACCCTTATCATTGTTAGCTCTTGTCGCAGCATTATAAGAGTCCCCAAATGGCACAGACATTCATTGAAATTCTTCCATTAAGATTTACAAAATAGCGACTAGGAACTCAACTTGATCTTTGAGACTATCAAGGTCTCTAGAGCGGTGCGCGAGAGTATGTGTACTTTTAGTTCTACCTGACTTGTAGCAATTTTCTCTAAGGTAACCTCTCCTTTCGCAAAAGGCAAAAAAATAGAATTTTTTAGGTTTATCTTTGTATGCTTTGTTAGGTTGAACTATCTTCTATGGCTTAGGCTGAGGCCTATAAGGATCTACCATAAATTTAGGAACTGATTCCGGCACGACATGTGAAGTGGATGCACCATCGTAACCTATTCCTCGCCTCCACCCTAAACCTAAAACGGGACCAAGGAACATCTTTTCATCCTTCTTCGATGTATCCTCTATAGTTACCTTAACCTTCTGGGCACGTTCAAGATTTTCCCCGAGTTAGGATACAAGGGCTTCAAGTTTCTCGTGAGTCTCCACGGATGCTTGAAGATAACTCATAATAATAGCCACTTTCTTGGTCAACTTACCATTTTTCCTCTTTACTAAGACGACTCTTTCTCCTAAAGAAACTTTCATAGAGTATTCTTTCTTTCTTGCCTCTATCAACTCCTTTTTTAAAGATAAAACTCTAAGCCCTAAACCTATATTTTACTTATTCATTTTAAAGTACTCAACATAAATCTCGGATTAAGCACATTGAATGTCGCTCTCTCCCTCACTCAAGACATCGTCTCCCTCCTTTTCTCTAGAATGACTAGACTCATTATCGAGGTCATCATGTTTAGCAACTTCCTCATCGATGTGATGTGCACTAGATGTACTAACATGAGTAGCCATGAATGCGGTAAAATTACGTCCATGTAGTGATTCGTCCTTAAAATCCATCGACTCGACATTGCTCTCACTAAGCATGGCATTGAAGGAAGCTTTACCTTTGACTTTTAAGAGTGCGTTTTTGTTCAAATAAAGAAATTATTTAATTAAAATCAGTTTTTCAATTAAATCCTAAAACATGAATCTAGGCGTGATTGAAGACAATATGATCATGCAAGAACATTCAATCACAAACAAAACACACAAGTGAGGAAAAATCCCCCAAAGGGGAAAAACCTTTTATCTTCACTATAATTTGTAAAGAACAGTTTACACGGATTACAACGAAAACAAGAGTGACATACGAAATACCCTAAGGTGTCCGTTCCGATGTCGTCGGCTGAAATCTCCCGCAAGAACTCTAGATGGGCAACAATGTAAAAGAGATGGCTTCTCCACAAGTTACTCCAGATGAGTAAAAACGATCCTCTTGAAGGTTTAAAGATTCACATACATATATGGGAGTGGTTATGTGAATAAAGAAGGCATGAAACCTTAAAACATAAAGTCTGCTTTTTAGGCTGTAAAATGTAGAAATCGTGTGCGAAAAAGACTTAGAAAACGTGTAGAATGAACCCAGATATTTATACGACGGTGGCATCGCTCGAACGAGATCGCGCGACATCCTCATGTCGCTTGAATGACAGAGAGATATCATTCGAATGAGTTCGCACGACATGACATGATCATGTCACTCGAACGATAGAGTGATGTCGTTTGAATGAGCTTGTCGATCGAGGCAAGTTCGCTTCTACACGTAGAAATTTTTTGACTTTTGATGAAAACGAATCAGACTTCGAAAAAATATTTTCTGAAAAATTCCCAAATATTTATGCAAATATAAGCAACTCCAATAAATCATTTTACCAATAACGCGAAGTGGAGTAGTGGGAACGGTTGAGCAGCACGCCACATGAAGCATGATGCACGTGTGAAGATGGTGGATGCATTGATTCAGATCAAGGCCGTCGTGGATGATCGTGTTGACGTGCCGAATGTAGCGGTATCAGACATACATATTGTAATATAGGACAAATAGAAAATTTCTAGATTCTACCCCGAACATTTATAAAATTTTGTCCTTACAAATCTCCCCCTATGTCTATGCCGGTACATACATAAAAAATCCGAATTATGCAATCAAATAACATACAAGATAATATCCCCATTAGACCCTCAAACTGAGAATACTAAATGATATGTTGTCAATCAAACTTCAACATCTTCAGCTCTTCAGAAACTCTCAAAGCTTTTCTCATAAGGGTGTGCAATCCAATGAACATCAATTTTGTACCTACACACATGAGATAAAGCAGATACCCGTGACACGCAACAGTTTGAAATATAATGATATGCAAAAATCGAAGATCAATTAAGATTAATAAAATCATTGATAAATAAAAAAAAATCTCCCCCATAATTCATTCTCCCCCTTTTTATGATGTCCAAATAGACAGTTATGAGAAGCACAAATAAATGCAAATGGAGAGTGCCACAAGGTAATAAACATCCTATTTTTGATTTTTTCAAATTTTTTCACACAAAATATTCAACAAAGAATCACACCATGAACAAACACAAAAACAACGAAGTCGATGATTGCGAAAATGTAGGGGTATGATCAAATTCGATAGGAAAGTCAATGCATACAAACATAACATATGTGCACGATGAATATCGGATACTCCTAACGAATGAACTCAGCATCTTCCTTAAGTATAAAAAGATGGAAATATGAGACATTGACTCAATCAAATCAGCAAATTAAAGCTCAAAGTGATTTTCACACCAATAACGTCCAAAACGATTTAATGCTTTTCAGGATTTACAAGGAAGTGAAAACCCGTTTAGATTCTCCAACCAAACTCCCTCAGATTTATATTTTGTTTAGAGGTAATCTAAATTCTCAAACAATAGAGAATTGATGGTTAAACCTAATAGCCCATATTCGGCATGTATTGCTTTGTATTGCCTTTGAATTTTTTCGGGCTCTTTTAACCTCTGTGGACCCCGGATAATAAAATTCTTCAATTTTTTAGGTCCAATTTAAACGGAGGCTTAATCGCAAAGGATAGATAAGAACCTTTCGTAGCCCTTCACCATTGATAAAATACCACACAATCTCACCAAACGATTTTTTACATGCATTCCAATCTTGTCAAGTTTTATCGCATATGGTTCGTTGTATAGAAAAAATTTAGAACGAAACACTCAAGCCAAATGTGATAGACAAGTACAACAATCACATAAAACCGTGTATGTGTGCAATAAAGGTGATAAGGAGCCAAACATGTAGAAATATATCACTAATCACATCTCAAAGACTCCAAACAATGTAAAGCACATGGATAGAATGATGTAGCGTCTCAAATCACTATCAAACAGTCACATGGATAAATGGAATGAAAGTTGTGAGTCGGCTATCTTAAATGCTCATCCATAAAAGGTGTAAAAAAAATACAAAAATCTTTTTGTGATTTTCTAAAATTTTTATAAAAATAAAATCTTTTTGGATTTTTCAAAAAAATATAAAAAGCAAAAATAAGAATACAAATGATACAAATCAACAATAGGAATCATATGATATGATCATGACAATACATCCTATCCTAGACAAGAATCATCCCCCCAGTCAACTGTGCAAATCCCTAAAGACTTTCTAAGACTCTCGAATCTAAGGGCATCTAAAGGTTTCCTGAAAATATCAGTTAACTTAAGGTCAGTGGGTACAAAACTCAGGGATTCGACTTTCTTCTCAACTAACTGACGTATAAAGTGCTCGCGTATCCTAATTTGCTTTGTACACGAATGTTGGACTAGATTTAGAGATATGTGTATTGCGCTCGTGTTATCACAGGAGATAGTCATGATGTCCTGTGAAATCCCATAATCCTCCAATATTTGCTTCATTCATAAGAGTTGCGTGCAACAACTCCCGACGGCGATGTACTCAGCCTCCCCAGTGGATAAAGAGATGGAGTTTTTCTTCTTGCTCATCCAAGAGACAAGCACAAAACCAAAGTAGAAACACCCACCAGAAGTGATCCTATAACCATCTACATCCCCGTCCCAATCAACATCCAAATAGGGAAATAAACGGTTATCGGTATCAAAGGAATACCAAATACCATAGGAGAGAGTCCCACTCACGTAGTTGATAATATGTTTTAGAGCGAGTAAGTGTGACTCTTTTGGGGACGCCTGATATCGCGCACAGACTCCAACACTAAAAGCTATGTCGGGACGATTAGCAGTCAAGTAGAGAAGAATACCTATCATACTCCGATACAAGGTTCGCTCTACGTCCTTGCCTGATGTGTCTTTACTAAGCTTGATAGAAGTACTCATAGGTGTACGTGCATGCTTAGCGGAGTCTAAACCAAATTTATTCATTAGGTCTATAGCATACTTGTATTGTTAGATGAACATCCCATCCTCTAGCTGAAGAACCTGGAGACCAAGGAAAAAAGTAAGCTCACCTACCATGCTCATCTCAAACTCACTTTTCATCTCCTCCTCAAAGTGGTGAGCATGTGGATCCAAAGACTATGTCGTCCATATAGACTTGGGTAACCAAAATAGCAACATTATCTCTCTTGAAGAACAACGTTATATCAACTCCCCCTCTCTTGAAGCCACATGCTAAGAGATAGGAAGTAAGCCTCTCGTACCAAGCACGAGGTGCTTGCTTAAAACAATACAAGGCTTTCCTAAGATAGTAGATGTGCTCTGGGTGCTTAGGGTCTTCAAACCCTTTTAGTTGTTCTACATAAACCTCCTCCTGTAGAATGCCATTTAGAAAGGCACTCTTGACATCCATCTGATATAACTTGAAGCGCAGATGACATGCGATGGCGAGTAGTAAGCGGATGAACTCAAGCCTCGCAATAAGAGAAAATGTCTCCCCAAAGTCTACACCCTCTATCTGTGTGTAGCCTTGAGCGACCAACCTAGCCTTGTTTCTAATTATGGTACCATTTTCATCCATTTTATTCTTAAAAATCCACCTGGTACCTATCACATTAGTTTCACTAGGTCGGGGGACAAGTTCCTAGACATTGTTCTTTTTAAACTGAAGCAACTCATCCTACATGGAAGATATCCAATATTCATCTTTGAGTGCTTCTTGATGATTCTTGGGCTCAACTGTGGACGTGTAGATTAAATGACTAATAACGTTATCTAGCTGAGCACGAGTCTTGAACCCTAAGGAGGGATCACCTACAATAGATGTAAGGTCATGACTCTTGCGAACCCAAGCAGGTGTGTCCCCTAACACAGGAGTGAGGTCTATAAGGTGTGGGTGAGGGATAAGTAAATCACTGCAAGAAAAGTATGCATCCTCACACTAAAGGCGAGGATCAACAAACGCAAGAGGTTCATCATCTTGCACGGTGACATTTATTGTCTCCATAACCTTAGATCTCTTCAGGTTAAAAACTCGATACGCTCTACTATTTGATGAATATCCTAGCAATATTCCGTCGTCGCTTCAGGAGTCAAACTTTCCTAATTGCTCTTTATCCCATAGAATGTAGCATTTACTCCCCAAAATAAAGTAATATGCTAGATTGGGATTCTTTCTAGTACACAATGCATAAGGTGTTTTAAGCGTGCGTGGACGAAGGCAAACCCTATTCACCGTATGGCATGCAGTAGACACTACCTCTACCCAAAATCTCCTAGCAACTTTACGACCTAGAAGCATAGATCTAGCCATTTCCTGAATCATCCTATTTTTTCTCTCAATAATTACATTTTTCTTAGGAGTCTTCACAGCAGAAAACATATGTTTGATTCCTAGGCTATCATAGTAAAGATGTACTTTTTACTCTATAAATTCAGTGCCGTTGTCACTATGTATCCTGTTAATAGTGACTACGTGTTGATTTTGCAGGACATGGAAATTGGTTGGTATAAACTCTACAATATCGGATTTCTCTCTCAGAAAACCTACAATTGAATATCTGGAGAAATCATCTACCATCACTAGTATGTACCTCTTACCACCCAGACTCTCTGTACGAGTAGGACCCATAAGATCCATGTGAATCAACTGAAGCACACGGGAGGTGGTAATGGAATGCAACTTCCTATGGGGGCTACGGATTTGCTTTCCTAATTGACAGGGTCCAAAAACCATGGAAGCTGGCTTTCCAAGTGTTGGTAAGACACGTACTAGGTCCTTTTTAAATAAACGTGTCAAATCTCTAAAGTTCATGTGACCTAGACGTTGGTGCTACAGATCCATAGGAGTGATCGTGGCACTATTGCAGACAAGTGAGGATTTGGGCACAGCCCCATAGCAATTATCTTCTGTCCTCACCCCTTGCACTAAAAGTTTATCGACTTGATTATAGACATTACACGCGTCCCGATCAAACTTTACGGCAAAGTCAGCGTCGCACAGCTGGATAATGCTGAGAAGGTTTGCTTTCAAACCTTTGAAGTACAAAATATTATCTAGCTTAGGAAATCCTGGTAACTTTACTGTACCTCATCCTACAATACTAGACTTGCTCCCATCTCCAAAGGTGACTCTACCTTCCTTATAATCCTCTAGGTAGGTAAAAAATGAGACGTCACCTGTCATATGTCTGGAGTACCCACTATAAAAATACCACTGTGGGGTATTATGTGCTTTGGGAGCGACATGGGCAACAAGGGCCTTTTTTATCTTTCTTAGGTACACAAGAAGTGGTAACCTTTTGTTTACCCTTGTTGTTGTTGGTTTTAGCCGGGATGCGAGAAGCATTCACTGACGACAAAGACATCCGTCGGAATTCTTCCATCAAACTGCGCGATGTGGCAGCTAAAAACTCAACACGCTCTCTTAGACTTGTAAAATCATCAGTACGATGTGGTGGAGCAGTAGTACGTCGTGTCCGAACCAAACTATAGCAAAACTCCCTGAGGTGTCTTTTTCTTTTGCAGTACATACAAAAGAACACAGTCTTAAGCGGACCTTGGTTTGCTTTTCTTGGTCGAACTCTCCTTCGTGGTTTTTGACAATGGCCATATGGAGTTGTAGTAAACTCAGGAACTGGTCCAAGTGCTATTTGGGACGTGGAGGCACCATCAAAACCTATTCCCTGCCTATCACCAAAACCTAAAGCGGGACCGAGGATCATCTTTCCCATCTTTTCAGATTTTTCCTCGATTTGAACCTTGACTTCTCGTGCTCTCTCAAGATTATGAGTAAGTTATGCTACAAGGGCTTCAAGTTTATTTCGAGTCTCCAGGTAGGAATGGATCTCACTCGTAAGACTAGCCACTTGTTTAGTCAAGTCCCCTTTCTCTTTCTCAAAACACCTCTCTCTCTCTCTCCCCAAACAGTCTCTCTTTGTCTCTAAACAGACTTTCTTTCTCAACACAGGCAGACTCTCTCTCTCACACGATAATGCAAGTGGAGGACTCTCTCTCTCTCGCTTCATCTAAATCTTCCTCTAAAGTGGTGATCCTAAGAACTAACGCTTTGTTACGCTTTTTGGTTTTAAATGACTCAGTATATAACTCAGCGTAAGCGCGTTGAAGATTACTCTCGCTCTCACTTGAAATATCCTCCCCCTCACTCACATCGTTCTCACTGTCAAGGTGTCCCTGTGAATTAACATCCTCATCGTCGTGAGGAGCATTATAAGTACTCACATGAATATCCATAAATGCGGTAAAGTTACACTCATGCAGTGACTCGTCTCCAGAGTCCACCGACTCGACCTCACTATTGTCACTAAGGGTAGTGTTAAGGACAACTTTGTCCTTTTATTTGGAAAGTCTGTTCAGCCTAGTATCACATTCAAAATCTCTATAACCCTTATCGTCACACTCATAACATCTCTCGCCGTCCTTTTTAGGAGGATCTTTAAAATCTTTTTCATTTTTCTTTTCAAACTTATTTTTCTCAAAATTCTTTTTATCTTTGAAATTTTCATTTTTCTTGAATTTGAGAATTTTCTTGAATTTTTTGCAAACAGAGCCAAATCATCTAAATCAAAGTTACACTCGGAATCAGACGTTTCTATCTCCCTTTTTCTAGATGACTCAACTCTCTTTCTTGTCGATCCCTCACTTTTCCTATCATAGGCATTAAGTGCAATTCCCTTATCTTTAGGCTTGACATATTTAGGAAACATATCAATTTCATACGTTTGTAAGTCTACTACAAGTTCCTCTATTTTAAGCGTGTTTAAATTACCCATAGAATTTAGCACAATAACTTTACGAATAAAACTCTTAGGCAGTGATCTTAGAATCTTTTTAACAACTCTAGCATTAGGAATGTGTTCACCAAGATTAAAGCTAGTGTTTACAATATCAGATAATCTAGCATAGAATTCATCAAAACATTTAGACTCAAGCACAATGATAGTTTCTAATTGAGTTGTTAAATTTTGTAGTTTAGACTCTTTCACAGCATTATATCCTTCATGGGTAAGTTGTAAAACATCCCATGCATCTTTTGACTTGGTACACGTCATTATCCGTCGGAACTCGTCAAGTGTGACGGATCCAAAAATAGCACTTAGACCCTTAGAGTTAAAAGATGACCATTTAAATTCTTCTTCAGTCCATGAAGTCACAAATTTTAAATTAGTCACGTTATCAATAATGATGGAGGTGTGCACCCTCTTTCAACTAAAATCCAAACTCTTTCATCAATGGCTTTTAAAGCAGATTTCATGTGGGCTTTCCAGTAAGCATAATTTGTCACGTCAAAAACTGGCATTTTATTATATAATTTCTCCATTTTGAACACGCCCTTTTTCAAAAATCAATTTTTCAGAAAATAGATATCTTAGGAAAATTTTGCGAAAAATTACACGGTATAATTGTTGAATTGGATCTGATACCAATTTGAAGAGTGCGCTTTTGTTCAAACAAAGAAATTATTTAATTAAAGTCAATTTTTTAATTAAATCCTAAAACATGCATCTAGGCATGATTGAAGACAATATGATCATGCAAGAGCATTCAATCACAAACAATATACACAAGTGAGGAAAAATCCCCCAAAGGGGAAAAACCTTTTATTTTCACTATAATTTGTAAAGAACAGTTTACACGGATTACAATGAAAACAAGAGTGACATACGAAATACCCTCAGGTGTCTGTTCCGATGTCGTCGGCTGAAATCTCCTTCAAGAACTCTAGATGGGCAACAATGTAAAAGAGACGGCTTCTCCACAAGTTACTCCAGATGAGTAAAAATGATCCTCTTGAAGGTTTAAAGATTCACATACATATATGGTAGTGGTTATGTGAATAAAGAAGACATGGAAAATGTGTAGAATGAACCCAGATATTTATACGAAATTGAGGCAGCGGCGTCGCTCGAACGAGATCGCGCGACAACCTCATGTCGATGGAACGACAGAGAGATATCATTCGAACGAGTTCACGCGACATGATCATGTTGCTCAAACGATAGAGTGAGGTCGTTTGAACGAGCTCGTCGATCGAGGCAAGTTCGCTTCTACACTTAGAATTTTTTTGACTTTTGATGAAAATGAATCAGACTTCGAAAAAATATTTTCTGAAAAATTCCCAAATATTTATGCAAATATAAACAACTCCAATAAATCATTTTACCAATAACGCAAAGTGGAGTAGTGGGAACGGTTGAGCAGCACGTCACCTGAAGCATGATGTACGCGTGAAGATGTTGGATGCAGGGATTCGGATCAAGGCCATCGTGAATGATCGTGTTGACGTGTCGAATGTAGCGGTATCAGACATATATATTGTGATCTAGAACAAATAGAAAATTCCTAGATTCTATCCCAAATATTTATAAAATTTTGTCCTTATAGATTTATCGCTTTAATCATATCATACTCATGAGCTTTGTGACCCTTACCCTAGCACTCATGATGTCTCACTTCATCTTTCTTAGGGTTATCTTTTCTTTGTTTTTCAAAATTTTTCTTGCCCGATTTATATTTTTTTATCTTTCTCAAAACTTTTCTTTTCATTGGAAGCATTTTCTTTTCTATGTTTAAGAATTTTTTTGTAAAATGGGAATATCATTAAGATCAAAATCATATTCGGAGTCAGAAGAAACCTCATCTTTCGTTTTAGATTGAGACTTTAAAGTTATTCCCTTTTCCTTAAGTTTAATAGTTTTGGGAAACATATCGATCTCATTAGTTTGAAGGTCTCCTAAGAGTCCTTCTAACCTAAGCGTATCAAATATACCCAAATAATTAATGACCGCAACCTTAGGAATAAATAGGTATGGAAAGGATCTCAAAATCTTCTTAACTACAAGCGTCTCAAAAATTTTCTCACCTAAATTATAACTAGAGTAAACGATACCTAACAATCGTGCATAAAACTCATCAAATGACTCGGACTCTAATATGGTAATCATTTCAAAATGTGTAGTGAGATTTTGAATCTTAGATGCTTTCACATTGTTGGTACCCTCATGAGTGAGTTGGAGGATATCCCATTCTTCCTTAGACGTGATTCACGTCATGATGTGGCAAAACTCATTAACGGTGACGGCTCCAGAAATGGCACTTAAACCACATGAGTTAAAATTACTCCATTTAAAATCATCCTCTATCTAATTAGTGATAGTTTTTAATCCAATGACATCTCTATTGGTCATTCTAGGTGGTGTCCAACCTCTTTCATAGACAAGCTAGACTCTTTCATTAGTAGATTTTAAAATAGACCTCATCCTAGCTTTCCAGTACACATAATTCAACGCATTAAAAATAGGTACCCTATTATACAAATTATCGTTTTAAACCCAAATTTTAAAGGTCATACAAAAACTTAGTGTAACTTGCTCTGATACCAATTTGAGAATGCGAGTTCGTATAGATAGTCTATATATAAGATTCCTCACACATAAATTCAAATTTTAATCAAATTTTATCTTGATTAGCAATTAGGTGAAAATGCGATAATGAAACCTAAATTAGTTACTAATAAATCACACAATCAAAACACACATGCAAAGAAGTAAGAAAAAAATACCTTTTCGGGAAAAACCTATTATTTATCACTATAAAGAGTTTGACAGACACAATCGACTTATAGACTACTTAGTACGACTAAGTATAATGCGTAGGGTATTCAACTCTTTTATTAAATATAACCTAGTCCAGTGCCATCCATAGGAAGCGGTCTTCCCTCGGTATTTATCGATTAGCCTTCTTCTTCAAAAGTATAACTTCAGTTCCACAAGCTAGCAATATATACAGACTCTACAAGGGTTTATGCAAGGTGTAAGAAAACTAGGGTTTCATTAACTTTATAAATCATATAAATGGATTTATGATTTGTAAAATAAAAGGGTGTCTTGAAAAACAAAGTTGAACACTTTTGGAACAGGTATTGAAAAATTATTTTCGCCAGAAGTCTTGAGAATATCTTAACAAAACAGGTTTGTATTGTAAAAATATGAATTTTGAGGTGGCAGGTTCGTTCGAATGAAAATAACATCTCATTTTAACGAAATTGTATTTTCATTCTAACGACATATAGTCTCGTTCCAATGAAACCTTATTTTCTTTCGAACAACCTTTTAACGAGCTTTGGACGAAGGTGTGATGTTAAGGAAGAGAACTCTCTTCTGAAGTTTATTTACCCTTATAACGAAGCTATGTTTGATCTGATCATCCTCAGATCTTCTCTCCCCGTAATCCCCCATCCGACTAGTGGGTTACCGGTAGCTTATATTTTTTTTTTGAGTGGATATGCTTCTACACTTTGTTCATTAGCTCAACCATGTTGGTAGGTGGGTTCTTCGAAAAAGAATAAATGGTACTGCCACTGTATAACCCACGCAAGAAGGTCGAAATGTGCACCATCTCGTTTAGAACGTCGATGTAGCGGATTTCCTCATTACACCTCTTCATGTACTTGCTAAGGTTCCCATCTCTAGTTTGAAGGACATTAAAAAGATGGTCATTAGTTTTTTATTGAACTTTTATCCTAATGAAATGGCAGAGGAATCATTTTGATATCTCTCTGAAGCAAGTTATGGAGTTGGGTATTAGGCGATTGAACCAAGTTCTCGCCGAACCTTTCAGCCAGTCCATAACTTCTCAGCAGAATTAAGAAGCTTAACTGATGTCTCCAACATTGATGATGACTGGTGGCGTGTCGACCTGTATGGACACCGATACTCGATGGAAGAGAGCGCTAGTGTAGGCAAATGAGGCAGGGGGACCTCATTTTTAAAATTTTATTCCACTTGTGGGTATTGGTCCACATCTACTGATGACATAGGCGTGTTAGGTTATAGACGACTCAGGATTTCAGCAAGTTGTGTCTGGAGGGCTTGATTCTTCTCTCTAAGGCCATTGATGGCCTAGGTTTCCTGATTCTTATTCATGACTTTCGATATTGTCACTCCCTCATACATCAATTATGTTAAGGCAAAAATATTGTTTTCACACACACAACACAATAAGACTAACCTTTAGTTCACAATGCTTGGTAAATATCGATTGCCATGATAAGATTTATGTGATATGTACATGGTTCATCCGGGCTTGACCTATGTTCACGGGGTGAAAGGTCAGGGGAGTTTTTCTTATTTACTTTAGGAAATGAAAAGAATTATAAAGAGTATTTTATTTTACTGCGATCCCTTTACTATAGAGTATGCGAGGTTTTTTATAGTCCGGCTTTACAAAGTTGTTCCTATTTTATCGTTGAAGGAATTTGAATTGAGAAATACACGTGTTCGTCTTTGATGGCTTCACATATTCCCACATTTTCTGTTCATCGATATTCATAACCATATTAATAGGAAGCGTGATATCCATTTAAAAGAATGATGTATTGGCAAAGTCTTTTTAATTTAAACAGTTAATTAATCGTTCGACTTGATGAAGATGAGCATTTATCTCAGTATATATATTTATTCGGCCTTTAGTGTAATCAGTAAGCTACATCTCCTTGGTACATAGATCCCCCATCTCTTCGTTTGGCTTGTGCCTGAAGTGTTCCTCGTTCGGTGCTGAACTAAACAAAATATCCCTCATCAATTATCTTATTCATTACAAAGAGGAAAAATACTGTGGAGACAATTGTTTTAAAAGAAATATATGTTATATTGGGAAATTATTAGCCAACATGCATAGAAATATCTTATATTTTGGAGATAATTCAAGGTCATAGAGGTTTTTCTAAAGGAGTAAAGTCCCCCAAGTGGTGATTATCTTATTTTATTATAAGTGTGTTTCTTTGTGAAATTGCCTTTAGCATTAGGCATCCAACACACTGTGCCTTCAGTTTCAATTAAAGGCCAATAATTTCCATTTATTTTATAAACATATTCCTTAGGAAGGATATTTTTAATAATCTTCATCTCCTTACTTATTAATCTGTTAAGTCTGTGACTTTTAATCTTTTAAGATTATTGATCAGCTTATAATTAATTCCATAAAGTGTGGTCACCAATTTATTTATCCTTCCAAAGATTTATATTTCCATTGCTTAACTTATATCGCACCCCATCCTTAAAAAGGTCAAGATGTTTGTATATATTCCTTGATGTTGTAGATCCTCTCCTATTGCAATTGCCCTTTAAAATGTTTATCTTTCATCACTTTAGTCCGTAATGATTCCTTTTTAATAATGATATACCATATGAGTTTATGATTGAAAGCTTGATTGAGTGTATAAATATCTTTGATACTTAATACCAAATATAGTTAGGCTTAGAAATACTTTTCAAATTAATGATCCATTTTATATATGATGATTGGGAAAAGTTGCAGAAGTATTTTCTTGTAGTCTTGGAGAACTTTAAAATGATTAGAATGGAAGTTTATATGTTGTCACTTAATAAATAAGTTATGCTTAGAGAATGTAATTTATAATAAGAACTTTATAAGTATAAAAAAAATTCACAAAGTATAAATAATTGATGATGCTTTCAATTTCAAAATAATATCTTTAAATGTACTTTTTAGATGTTTTAACCTCTACATGAAGCACACAAAAAGTTTTTTTTATGATGCTTACAGGCTTTTATGTCAAAGGTGTTTCTAACCAGTCTCTTGTTAGTAGTTAGAGTATTAGGTCTGAAATAAATGTTAAATATATCTTCATTTATTCTCTACCCTAAGATATCATAAAAATATCGAAGGAATTTAATAGTTTTCTCAATAGATATTACATTTTCTTTGACGAAAGTGAGAGTGCATGTGTAGAGATATGGAAAGCTTAAATAGACAAAGAAAGATGAAGGCTAAGAGCAACAACCCAAATTAAATATTATTATTAATTTGAGGTAATATTTTTTTTAGTTCAAATTTGGGCAAAACTTAATCCGAATGTCCAAGTGACAAATCATGATTTACAAATTGATTTAACTTACCAATATATATTCATAAAACATATTGAGGGAATCAAAATGAAAAAAAATAAATCATGCACTTGAGAGGAGGACTTACATGAGAGAAAAATATTTCGGGAAAAACCTAAGGCCAAATTGACACCTTCCACAATATATGTAAAGATTTACACAAAGGAAGAAATGACTTACAAACTTGAATCTCTCCTAGAATAAATACTTCATAACCTCTAAGATGTAAATTTTCCACCTTTTCGTAGGAAGACCGAGTACGGATCTCTCTCCGATCACTAACCACATCATAGGTGTCAACTTTCATTAATAATGCCACATTTGATCCAATCGCCAAATCATCTGCAAGTTGAAGAAAACTTTGTGTTATAATGTAACAAGTGAGAAGCCACCAATGAAATTTATATCTTCCTATGATGTGAGACTCCTAAAGTTTGATGGGAGTTTTAAAAGGCTTTAGCTAATCAAAATAAACTCATAAGTATTTTTGAGATATCAGAAACATTTAAAGTCTCTTAAGAACAAATTTGGAAAATATTTCTTCAAGTCTTGAGAAGAAGTAATCAAGCTTATAATGACTTTAAATAGAAACAATAATAGATATTTTAACAACACTCAAAGAATTATTTTTCTTTTACGAACATCTGATTTCCTTTAGCTTTATAAAACAATTTGAAAACTTAAACCTTAACTTATTTTTGGGAATAAGAAAACTAAATAAGAATTTCAAACTTGTGGCCACAAGATATCAAAGGCCCACAACTATCATTGTACATACAAATAAGTTTCTTCCCCAACCCACCAAAAGATAAGATCGCAAAAGATAATCTACACCTTTACAATGCAATATATTGGAAATATTTCTTTTACATGCCAGAATCAGTACCTTCGTTTTAGCATAGAAAAGCATCGTTGCTATGAGGCTTCATCTAATCCAAGTAGGGGGGGGGGGGTCTAGGGTTTTCCCTGATGTATTTTGAATAAAGAAAAACCTATATGGTGTAGTGAAAAAGATTTTCGATATGACGATGCTGCAGCTAGCAGGTCGCGCTACTGTCCAGGGATCTCTTCCAGTTCTTGCCTTCCAAAGTTAGAAATTATTTTGGCAAAGACTGTAAGTATGTTTATTCAAAATCCAGAACACCCATACTTAAAATACACAAAAAAATCATGCAATTTCTAAGAAAATAGTTATTCAATATGAAGAGTATATTGCATAGTGTATTTGACAATTCATCCAAAAATCCAAAAAGGTTAATTTTGGTGAAGTTTTCAATTACGAAAAAAAATAAAGAAGAGAGTACTATGACATTTAAGTCCTTCACGGTTATCGTAAAGAAAATTCTTATTAGTCATAGCGTCAGGTATCTTTTTGAATGAAGATGAAGAAGTCCAGTCATGAAATCTTAAACATGGAGCTTTTCGAAATAACCTAGACTATGAAAAAAATGTTTTGGTCAACGAGATAAGGCAACCTAATCCTATAGGGAATTTTGAGTATACTCTTGAAATATTCCCAGTTGTCTATTCCGTAACAAAAAACACAAAATAAAAGATTATAAACACATTAATTAAATATATCACCTATAACATGACTCATCTGGCAAAAGGCATAAAATAATAGATATACACCCTCGAATGAATTGCAAGAAATTCGTCAACCATTCGAACATCTTGAAACATGTTTTCTATCAAACACTAAAAAATACATCAACATACCAATGCGTAAACAATTGACAATATAACATAAGTAATAAGATGAATACAAGATCTAACAATGTAAATATTGTTAATCTAATCATTAAAGAATATATACCAAGTTTATCTAATATCTCGATAGGATATGATATATAAACTTCATTCCCTATGTCGTTTATCACTATTTTATTTCTACATAAACTTGCCATTATATTACATAATGATACTCCCTCTTGATTAAACCCCCCCTAAGAAATATTCTCTCCCTTAAGAAAAATTCTCCTCTGAAGAAAGTTTCACAGGAAATATTCTCCCCTTAAAGAAAGACTCTCCCCCTTTTCATGGAATCGACAAAGGAAAAAATATAATAAAAAATAACATATTAGGAACATAATAAAATGTTTTTTTAAAGAAATGAACTAGAAAAGATAAACCAAAGTATTGACACCAATATAACACAATATATAATTGAGATAAAAGTTAAAATAGGTTATGAACCAAAGATAACAATATATAAGGCATCAAATATAACTACGATATGATAAACAATCGTAATAAATATATATATATATATATATATATATATATATATATATATATATATGTTATCGAAAGCCAAAATCTCTACTGTCCCTAACTAAACTATCCCTAACATGTTATACCATAACTTTCTTACCCTAAAAAGTAGAATGTAAAGGGTACACCCTAGGTATACAAAAGATTCTAGTTGGGAGTAACACAAAACATGTTATATATAACAATAAGTACAAGGGGATGTACTAACATGGGATATGAATCACATGACATAATATACGAAGGCGTAAAGTATCAATAATAACATAACAAATAGATATATAAACCATCATCAAGATATATCATAAATATCTAAAATGTACTTAGCACAAAATAAGTACATGGAGTGAGATTAGAATTCTAATAATTACCACTTTATATTTCATGATACTAAATTAAGTAGGTACCAATAGAGAATATAAAAGGTAATTTAACTATATGAGAATGAAAAGATACCAGACAAGAAATCTAAGATTCTAATTCTAACTCATGAAATATAATCATAAAAGACATACTAGATTAAAAATCATGACAAATCAAGCATCTTTGAAATATAGCAGTATCTAGTGCAATCATCGACAAAGGTAATAAAGCAACTTTTTCCACCTCTAGTTTGAACAATTAAAATTTTGTATATCGGTGTGAATTAAATCTAACAGTTCACTACTCCTTTCAATTAAATAGAAAGATGTTCTTGTTAATTTTGCTTTTACACACAATTCACATTTATGATTTGTATTAATGCTAAATTGAGGAATCAATTTTAAGTGCATTAATTTACTTAAAGTATTATAATTAACATGTCCTAGTATGCCATCCCACATATTCCTAGACTCAAACATATAAGCAGAAGATATCACAATATTGTTGTAAACATTTAATACATAAGTCATGATATTCATTGTGAACATCCCATCACACATATAACCCTTACCTACATACATTCCATATTTGGAGAGAATAATTTATATCTCCAACAAAGATAAATTTAACCCTTTCTTAACACGAAGCCAGAAATAAGATTTTTACAAATGTTCGGGACATGCAACACATTGTTGAGTGCGAGATGCTTTCCCAATGTTATTTTCAACATGACTGTTGATACCAAATTTAGTCTACTGACATGGCTCAATAAAGTGAAGACACGTGGCAATCTACGTGGCAACAACAAGCATTTCCGAGGAACTCACATGATCCGAGGAACCATACTACAACGAGGAGCACTGATACCCCGAGGAACTCATACGCTCCGAGGAACAAGAACTCTTGAGTATCGAGAAGCTTAGGCGGTCCGAGATGCACCTCGAATAAAGCATTAATAGCGGGACAACCAACAGTTTGACTGTTCATTAAATGCTTATCATTCAGACGCATACGCCTAAGGAGCATTGAATGTATCACCCTTTCATATGTACATCATTTAATGTATTACCCTTTCACATTACAGCCCCAGGGCTATAAATACATTGTACAATGAGGGGAACGAAATTTCTTGAGATAACTTGTAATCGAGAATTCCCATACAATCAGCAATACCATAACAGTGGACGTAGGCCATTCTTATAAGGCTGAACCACTTTAAAAATTCTTTGTCTCATTTATTTATCTGTGATTGAATAATTTTATATGATATAATTTTTTACATCAACAGATTGGCGCCGTCTGTGGGAACGACTGGTAATATCATTTTCCATAAAAAATAATCCATCACAAATGGCTGATATTCCAGAATCTAGCAATTGAAACGCTGGAAGCCCTCCAAATCCATCTGCTCCGCCAAATTTTCTAGATCTGGCTGGAATAATGACAAATCTGGCTCAGGTCCAGACCGTCATGCAAGAAACTATGCGTCAACTCATACAAACCCTCCATGGCGGTGCACCAACCCACTCAAAACCACGAAGTATTCGAAGAAATACCCGTGCATCTTCTTCACGTACTAGGCGTACCAATTCATATCGCAATGAGGAGTTTGAAGATTTTTCTTATCAACCTGGACGAACTTTGTCAGTGCGAGCCATAGATACTGAACAACGTATCACTCTCTCCCCAGAAAGGACCAGTGCGCTAGAAAGATTAAGCAGAGTATCTCCTTTCGATCGATTAGGTCCTAGAAGGAGCAAAAGTCTTCCTAAAACCCCATCGAGGAGCTTTTGATGACCATCAGATTTAAGGGAAGGATCTGCCCAGTCGCGACCAGCTGCTCGTCAAGATAGATCTTAGGAAGCCACCTCAATGCGATCAGCTGCTCGAACCAACATGCTCGAGGAAGGAAATGATGCATGGAAAGGCTCTATTCAAAGGCTAGAAGATAGATTGGGGTAAATGGTTAAAGCTAAGAACCCTCTACAACAAACCTTTGTTCGAGGAACACCTTTTTTCCAGGCCATTATAGATTTCCCAACACCATCAAAGTTCAAAGCACCTGTTGTGACCTCCAAATATGATGGAAAGACAGACCCTGTCCTTCATATAGAACAATACCAAGCTGCAGCCGACATCTATGCTGTTCCAGATGAGATGAGATGCAGAGCATTCTCGGGAACTCTTACCGGATCTGCTCAAATATGGTATATTAATCTTCCTCGGGGTAAGATCTCAACTTTTCTTCAACTAGCCGAGTTATATATTGGAAATTTCTATTTTGGGGCAAAGCCAGTTAAACGAGTAGCAAATTTGTTAAGTGTTAGACAAAAGGCTGGTGAGAGTACCAGAGATTATATAACTCATTTTAATAACGAGAAACTTAAAGTCATTGATTATGAGGAGAAGACAGCGATTACCGCCTTGATGAGTGGACTACTGCCTAACAAGTTGTACTATACTTTGGCTAAAGATACACCTAGAACCATGTCGAATCTGATGGGAAAAGCGTCCAAGATTATGAATGCCGAGGAAGCTATGGTTGCGAAGAAGAACATGGATGCCAAAGAAACCAAGGTGGAAGGTGATAAAGCTAAGAAGAAAGAACATAAGAATAATGGTAATGACAAACATTCAAGAGCAAGGTCGGTATGGGATGCAATGAAGAAATTCGATAATTATACTCCTTTAAAGAAGGATATCAACCATATTCTAGAAGAAATCAAGAGCAACGAGGAATTAAACTGGCCAAAGAAGATGAAGGCAGACCCTGACAAGAGGAATAAGGCAAAGTATTGCGAGTTTTATAAAGATCATGGCCATATGAAAAAAAAATTGAATAGCTCTTCAGAATGAGATTGAAACACTTATCAGACGAGGAAAGCTGGCAAATTACGTTGATCGTGGAGGCGAAAGAAGAAACAATGACCGAATTAGAGAGAGGTCTAGATCTCCTCGTCGAGCAGAGGAGAACAAGAAAAGAAACCATGAAGTTGATCCCGAGGATGACCCCGATCTTCCCAAGAGACCAAGGCAGCCAGGACGAGAGGTATTTTCAATATGCTTTGGGTCATTTGACTGTAATGTTATAACAGGTGGAGATGCAGGAGGAGGAGACCTTACTGCCGAGAGAAAAGCTTACCTATGTGAGGCTCAAGCTTGCTCGTACATTCAACGAATAAATCTAGCTGAGGAGGATCGCCCGAGAAAGGTGAACAAAGAGAAGTTGGTTATTGGGTTCTCAAAGAATGACCTTGCATGTGTTCTATATCCTCATGATGATACACTAGTGATCAAGATGAGAATGAAGGAGGTAATAATTTCAAGAGTACTGGTCGATAATAGTAGCTCGACAGACATCATGTTCTACTCGTGCTTCGATAGTTTAAATCTAAAGTTATCTCAATTGGAGCCTTATCATAGACCCCTCCTCGGTTTTGCTGGCGAGAAAGTATTTCCACTTGGGACGATCAAGTTGGATATATTCATTGGCACGTGGTCTGCTTATCGAACAGAAAAAATACATTTTTTCGTGATGGATAAGAATGTTCAATCATCATACAATATCATCATGGGAAGAGTAGGATTGAAGAAGTTCGAGGCTGTACCATCTACGGTGCATCAGTGCCTGAAGTTTCCAATAAATTTTGGAGTAGGAGTTGTTAAAGGAGACCAGAAAGTAGCTCGGGAATGCTATTATTCATCCGTCGAGCAAGAAGAACTGGAGGAATCAATGAAAAAGACTACTACTTATCAAGTGGAAGAAGGGGCAGAAATTGAAACATTGGATCGTAGATATGAGTCACAACTCGTGAAGGGTCAAGTGGTGGAAGCTACTAAAAATATCATTCTGGACGACGAGCACCCTGAACGGACTACTCAAATAGGTTCGTCATTGGAAGCCTCACTAAAACAGGAATTGATAACTTTCCTTAGAAGAAGGAAGCAAACTTTTGCGTGGAGTCATGAGGATATGCCCGGAATAGATCCAAATTTCTTATGTCACGAACTCAATGTGAATAAGGAGATCAAACCTGTGAAGCAGAGAAGAAGAGTGTTCAGCCCCGAGAAGAATCAAGCTATACAGGAGGAAGTCAAGAATCTCTAGAAAGCTTGCTTCATTGAAGATGTTAAATATCCAGATTGGTTAGCAAATGTGGTGATGGTGAAAAAGAAGAATAACAAATGGAGGATGTGTGTAGACTTCACCGACCTCAATAAAGCATGTCCAAAGGATCACTTTCCACTTCCCCAAATTGATCAACTAGTCGATGCTACCTCGGGACACGAGCTGCTAAGCTTTATGGATGCTTATTCTGGCTACAATCAGATTAAAATGTAACCTGAATACAGGGAGAGTACTTCTTTCATTACCCCTAGAGGAACTTATTGTTATAATGTTATGCCTTTTGGTTTGAAAAATGCAGGTGCAACATATCAAAGGCTGATGAACAAAGTCTTTGCTGAACAAATCAGTTGCAATATGGAAGTCTATGTTGACGATATGCTGACAAAGAGCAAGAAAGCTGCCTATCATCTAGTTGACTTAAGTCAGACTTTTGATCAACTAGATAAATATCAAATGAAGCTGAACCCGACGAAGTGCATATTTGGAGTACGAGAAGGCATGTTTCTCGGGTAGATTATCAATCAACGAGGCATTGAGGCAAATCCTGAAAAGATCAAAGCTCTATTAGGGCTGCAATCTCCAACGACGAAGAAAGAGATACAAAGTCTTACAGGACGAGTAGCAGCACTCAACAGATTTGTATCGCGAGCAACTTATCGATGTCTCCCATTCTTCAAGACACTCCGAAAGACTTTCGAGTGGAATGATGAATGTGAGAAGGATTTTCAAGACTTAAAGAAATACTTGGGAGCACCTCCATTGTTATCCAGGCCAGTGATGGGAGAAAAATTGTACTTGTATCTAGCAGTATCGAAGAATGCAGTTAGCTCAGCGTTGATAAGAGTGGAGAATGGAGTACAAAAACCAATCTATTACACAAGTAAGGCCTTCCGAGGAGCAGAGATCAGATATCCGAGGCTGGAAAAGTTAGCACTGGCACTGATTTAGGCGAGTAGGAGAATGAGGACATAATTCCAGGCTCATACTATAGTCGTATATACTGATATGCCGTTGAGGCAAGCCCTTCATAAACCAGAAAAATCAGGGAGATTGATGTACTGGGCAACAGAGCTCGGTGAATACGACATAGTCTATGAACCCAGATCATCGCTTAAAGGGCAAGATGTAGCGGATTTTATAGCAGAGTTCACTTATATTGATACCCCTGAGGAGCAAAAGTTGCTCGTTGATCAACCTGTGGATGTTACAGGATCAACAAACACAAGCTCAAACCAACTCCGGTTGGTAAAAGGGCAAGTGGATGTTACAGGATCATCAAATTCGATCTCAGACCAACTCCGGTTGGTAAAAGGGCAAGAAAAGTTGATCGACGAAGAGCGAGAAATATCAGGGGAAGATGAAAGGAAGTAAAAAATATTTCACCGAGGAACTCTGTCAGATCAGAAATTTGAAGACGAGTTACCCATATGGAGGCTGTATGTGGATGGCTCATCTCGCACAACAGGCAGTGGGGCAGGGATAGTTTTGAGCACTCCGGACGAGGTCGACATGGAATACGCCCTACATTTCCAATTCAAAGATTCCAATAATGAGGCTGAGTATGAGGCCATGATTGCTGGTCTTAATTTGGCAAAAATTATGGAGGCGTAACAAATTATTGTCTTCAGCGATTCTCAATTAATTGTAAATCAAATGTTGGGAATATATGCAGCCAAAGGAGAATTAATGATCAAATACCATGCAAAGGTGATGGAGTTGGTGTCAGAATTTGTTGCTATTCAGCTGGTAATAATACCAAGAATGGAGAATGCAAGAGCAGATGCCCTAGCTCGATTAGCATCAGCTACTCGTACCTAGCTACGAAGAACAATCCCATTTGAAGTTTTAGCTGGTCGGAGTATAGATGAAGATTTGGCGATGAACATTATCACCCTTGATTTAGGACCATCTTGGATGGATCCCATCAGGGCATATATTGAGGAGGGAGAATTACCAATTGACAAGCTCGCAGCCAAGAAATTGAAGTTTAAAGCTGCTCGGTATGTATTAACTAACGGTATTTTATATAGACGAGGAATTATGGCAGGTTTGCAAAGATGTGTACATCCCTCCAAGGTGAAAGAATTGATTGAAGAGATCCATGAAGGGTCCTGTGGATACCATGTAGCAGGTCGGATGCTTTTGTAAAGGATGATGACGCAGGGATATTACTGCTCGACGATGAGGGCTGATTGTGTAGCCTATGCCAAGAAATGTGACAAGTGTCAGCGCTTTTCCTCCATCCGAAGAACTCCACAAGCATTGTTGACACCAATCACTTCCCCTTGGCCATTTGCCATGTGGGGAATAGATTTGGTTGGACCACTGCCAATGACTTAAGGAAGGTTCAAATACCTCGTCGTCGCAGTGGATTATTTTACTAAATGGGTGGAAGCTGAGCCTCTCATTGATATGACGTACGAGAAGGTGTACCAATTTATTTGGAAGAACATCATTTGTCGATATGGTCTTCCTCATGCTTTCATCACAGACCATGGAACACAATTTGATAACGAGGAGTTCACTGCCTATTGTCATCAATCAAATGTGTTGAAGATCCACTCAGCACCAGGCCATCCTCAAAGTAATGGAAAAACTGAAATGACAAACAGAACACTGCTGAATGGTTTGAAGAAAAGACTGGACAGTGCGAAAGCAAATTGGATCAACGAGCTACAGTCAGTACTGTGGGCTTACCGAACTGCTCCCCGAGTAGCAACTGGAGAATCTCCATATATGCTAGCATTTGGAAGTGAAGCTGTTATACCTGCCGAGTTGGGCCTCCCAACACACAGGGTACTGAATTTCAATTCCCCTGTCAGCGACTTAATGAGAAGATTGGATTTAGACATGCTCGAGGAAGTTAGAGAAGAAGCAGCCGTCAGAAATGCTGCATACCAACAACGAACAACTCTATTCTACAATAAGAGGGTGAAGAAGTGCGACCTGAAAGAAGGAGACTATGTGCTGAAGAAAGTAATTCAAAAGCATAACAAACTGGAGGCAAACTGGCATGTACCATACCGAGTTACAGAAGTTGTTCAACCAGGAACTTACCGAATAGCAACTTTAGAAGGGGAGGAGTTCAAGAATGCATGGAACGCAGAGCACCTGCACAAGTATTATCAGTGATGTGTATTTTCTCCTTTTATTGAATTTTTTTTGGGGAATACTGGTGCTACACACTACTCGGCGAAACTCGGAAAAACTCAAATTTGTCTCGAAAACACCAGGTAAGGCTGGTCGAGAAACAAATATATTCCTCTGGGAAGTAAAACTTATATTCCTCCGGGAAGTAAAGCTACCTATATTCCTCCGGGAAGTAAAGCTACCTGTATTCCTCCGGGAAGTAAAGCTACTTGTATTCCTCCGGGAAGTAAAACTTGTATTCCTACGGGAAATAAAACTATATGTTTCTCGGGAAATAAAAATATTCCTAAAAATGCCAACTTATGTCGGTTAGGAAATAAATATATTCTCGAAAAGGCCAACTTGAGTTGGTCGGGAGGTAAAATTATTTCAAAAAGTGTTAAAAGTTGTTCGCAGAGGAAAAATCCACTAACTATGGCTGGTCGGGGATAAAAACCCACTAACTGTAGTTGGTCGAGAAGGAAATTTACTACCTTGGTTGGTCGCAAACATTTTATGAATACGAGAAAATGATTAAGCAAAATTGATACTCGTGACTTTTTAAAATTATTAGTAAGTTGGTCGTGGAATAACTTAGTAATTTTTATGACTACCACAAATTCAAGCTAGTCGACAATAAGTTGATCGACAAACAACACAAAAAAACAGAATATTGTTATCTTTTCAATAGACATACATGCACAAATGTAAAGTATTTTATAAGACAATAACAATTAAGATTGCGAACAAAAATAAAAGTCTTTCATTAAATCCAAAAACAGATTACATTGATAATGAAATGTATACAAATTGATTACATCAATATTCCTATTCTATTGGTCTTTTCCCCTCTGTTTTTGAGACAGGTTCCTTGCCAGCAGGCGGATCATTTAACGCAAGAGGAGAGTTTATGAAGTTCAAATCTTTTAACATCCTGATATTCATCACGGATGGTCGATCTAGAAGGTGCTCGGGACAAGATATCTCAACACTTGAATGGAGATTATAGTCGCCGAGATACTTTGAAATTAAGCATCGAGGAATGGCCTGAGCAGGTATCCAGCTCATATCAAGTTTGAATGGTGGCACGGGTAGGTCGAGCATCCTAGGATCATGGTAATCCCATAGGTAATGACCCTGTTCGAGTTGCAGCACACCTAAGGCATTCAACCAGCCTTGCTTGTAGCCGTCATTATTGGCACTCTGGATAAGATCGTCCAAGTGGTAAAGAGCCTCGTTGTACCCAGCCATCTAAAACTCCCTGGGCTGTTTGTGGAATTGATATGTCAGTCTCTCCAACTGCTCGTGGAGATTTTTGATGAATAGCTCCTTATTTTCCAAGACTGATTTCTGCGCTGAAAGCTGCTCTTCCAGGTCCCTGATCTTCTTTGACATTTCAGCCAAAGCATGGTTCTTTGCCATTAATTGGAAGGCTTGATTCTCTAAGGCAGATTGAGTCCTCTGTTCCTCGACAGGAATTCGAGCTGCTTTTGCTCGTCCTCGAGGAGCTCTTACTCGACCACGGGAAGATGTAGAGGGACCAGCTCTCTTCAAGGTCTCCAATTCGTCCTTCAATTTGGCGTTCTCGACCTCCAAGAACGAGAATCCCTCATCATTCACTGGGACCAAGGCGTTTGAAGTGGAAGCTGAAGACTTCAACTGAGACAACTCTTTTTGTAGGTTGTTATTTTTTTGCTCTAATAGTTCAGCTATTTGTCTGCACTCCTCGACCTCACCCCTCAGAGTTCTCTCCCTCACCTCGTAGCCAGCAAAATGCTTCTCGTACCCTTTGTCAGTATTGAGTTGCTGATACTTCTTCTCATACCCCTCATGCAAAAGGGAAGCAGATTCTTTGTATTGCTGTTGAAGGTCTTCAAGAGTTCCTTGGGGATCCTCGATCATGTCATAATAAGCCACATTGTTGGCCACTGCACGATCAAGCAGGGTCTTCAAATATTGGTAGGCCTCAACCGCCTTTTCCGAAGCATCTTGGCCGAGGATGTCGACAATTTGTGCTGCGCTCAAATCTGTATGACCAGCCTTAAAATAATCATTGCATTGCCTCAACAGCTTGGTATCATGAGCAGATAGTAATTCCATCCTGGCCAGAAACTAGTAGAGAAAGAAAAAGCAGTAATCAATAAAAGTACCGACTAAGCATGAAGAAGAGACAACAGTATGCAAGAACAAAAATTCAAGTTTTATTATATCAAGATTCAGAGTTACATGTGCATGATTACATTTGACAAAAGAAAAATATAAAGAGAAACCCGAACAACTCTACACCTTTTCCTTGTCTCCCAAAACCTTCTCGGGAGGCTGGGATGAGGAAGTAGGTTGCTCGGAAGGAACAAATAGTAGCTGGGGAAGTACTGGAGGTTGTTCGGAGGAAGTAGCGAGCTGCTGAAGTTCCTCGATAGCAGGCTGGATGGCTGGGGGATGATCTCCCATTACCATAGAAGACTCTTCGGAGGCAGCTTCGTCCTCTTATTCTTCTTCAGGAGTTGGAGGGGGACCAGGGATGTGTCGCTGAAAGAGTTCGGAATTTTCATCCACTTTCATCTCCTATTGAGCAGCGACCCATCCATCCCTGAAGTACTTGAGGCTGCCATATTCTACTTGTGACATAATGGCAGCCAACCCCTTGTTCCACCCTTTGTCCCAGCCAGCGCTGAAAGACTTCTTCACAGCCACTTTTCTCCTCAACTTCTCCGAGGAATGCTGCTCGAACATAAGGTTTTTAGCAATCTTCAATTTATTTTCAACCTCCTCCTTCTGCAGATTTACCTCCCGAAGCTGACCCAATTCTTCCTCAGCAACCTTGAGCTTATTCTCAAGTTCTCCAGCATTTTTGAGCTTCTCATCGAGCTCTTTATTTTTCCCTTCCAAGTCCTTTATTCTCTTCTCTAACTCCTGGGAGACTTCAATAACTCGAGCCTTCTCCTGCTCGGTGGAGGCAAGCTTCTTCTCCCAAGTTGCTTTATCATCAGCATATTTTTGGCGAGACTCTTTCAGAGATTGCCCCAAACCCATTAAAGCTTCCTCTACACCAGACGAGGAGCTGGAAGCTTTGATAGCTTCATCCTTCTTCAAAATTGTATTGAAGCAGCTCAATAACTGTGAAAAGAAAATTAAAGCAAGTAAGAGACAGATATAATAAGGGAAAGACGAAAAGTTTAAAGTAAAAGGACTTACAGAAGCAATGTGGCGAGCTGCCAAAGAAGTAACCATATCCCGAGAAAGGTTTTCCTCGATACCTTGGATCTCGGGAATGATCCAAGTCTTCACCGAGCTCATGGAAGAGCTCGAGGGAACGAAAGTGGGAACTCCACTAGTCAGGGGCTGAGAGATAGTGTCAGCCAAATTGACCGAGGAGCTCTTCTTCAGCTTCCTCGGTGGAGCAGGAATAGATTCAACCAAGGAGGAACTCTTGGTCGGTGATATTACAATCACCTCTCCTAGAGCAGCAGACTTGCTCGGAGCCACTGGGGGCTTCTCGACAACCTTCACAACAGGGGCAGCCGAGGAAGGTCCATCAGTCTTCTTTGTCCCCTCCCCTGGGACGACAATCTTATGTCTTTTTGCCTCTCCAGCACCAGAGGCAGGTTTCTCAAAAAGGGTGGGAGGTCTTCTCTTCTTCATCCTTTCACTTAAAGGAATGTGTGATTCAGGCGAGGAGCTGGTGGAAGCTGGTACTGGCTCTGCGTCACTTATCACCGGACGAGCAGTGAAAGAAGTGGTGTAGATCTTGTACTGCAGCAGATACGAGGCTGACCTAATGTGCTCGTCGGCAACACTCTGATGCAAACTCCAGATAAGTTTTAAGTGACTTATATTCACGTCTGCTTCTTTTGGACACTTTCTTTTGCTATCAACTGCAAATAAATGAACATTGAAATATCAGTGGCACATTTTGTGAAACACAGAAGAAGCATGATTTCAAAATAAATAAAATGAAAATGACCTATCCCATTGCCATAGGGAGGGCATCTGGGACCCTGATACACTTCATCTCCTGATAAAGGAGCATGTTTCCAATTTTTTATAACAACTCCATGCTCAAAATAGTCCCTATTGGCATCTGGGAGATTGACCACTAAAGCCCTATTTAAAAATCTAGTTTTTAAGTAAAAGGTGTTATCACCAACTGCCCATCTATAGCAAAACATGATTTCTGGAATCGCTATGCGAGTTCCATGGATTTGATTTAACCTATGCACCCCATTAACTATTCTCCATGTATTGGGGGCTATTCTTGCAGGAACAACGTCAAAGTATTGACAGAATTCCAGACATAAGGGATTGGGTGGAAAAGAAAATCCACACTCAGCGACAAAGAGGCTGGGGAACCAATGTCCCTCAGCCAAACGGAAATAATCAGAAGGCTCAGAAAGCTCTTCCAGAACAACCCAGGAGGGAATAGAAAAATCAGAGCGAAACTTATCAAGAGATTCTACAGGATAAACCATGATGAAAGAAGGAAATGAATAAGAAGGAAGAAGATCTTACAGAAAAAGAGTGGATCTGTTGGCAACGAACGGTGAAAAGGATGAACGCACAAGAGAGTAAGGTAATGGAAAACTCGAAAATATAAATTTGAAAAGGTAGAAGACGATGGGAGTGTCTGTGAAGTTTAAATACTCTGCCTTGGGAAATGGTAAAGTAATGATTACAAAAAGAAACAATTACTCTACCGGCGTCTAGAGGAATGAAAAGGGCGCGGCAATCGAAGCGAGAAGAAACGATTACGTTACCGGCGGCTAAAAGGACAAAAAGTATGCGGAGATAGAGGCGGTTATAAAAATTCAAAAAAGTCTGATTCTACGAATTTGGAAGGAGAAATAAATACGAGGGAAACACTCCTAAAAATCAGGAGGACCATTTAAAGCTACCATATTTTGAGAAAGAATGTTCCACACTCCTCAAAGTTCGAACTATGAAACATTGGGGGCTTCTGTTGATACCAAATTTAGTCTACTGACATGGCTCAATAAAGTGAAGACACGTGGCAATCTACGTGGCAACAACAAGCATTTTCGAGGAACTCACATGCTCCAAGGAACCATACTACAACGAGGAGCACTGTTACCCCGAGGAACTCATACGCTCCGAGGAATAAGAACTCTCCGAGGAACTCTTGAGTACCGAGAAGCTTAGGCGGTCCGAGCAACTCAGGTGGTCCGAGCTGCACCTCGAACAAAGCATTAATAGCGGGACAACCAACAGTTTGACTGTTCATTAAATGCTTATCATTCAGACGCATACGCCTAAGGAGCATTGAATGTATCACCCTTTCATATGTACATCATTTAATGTATTACCCTTTCACATTACAGCCCCAAGGCTATAAATACATTGTACAATCCTCATTGTAAAGGGGACCAGAATTTCTTGAGATAACTTGTAATCGAGAATTCCCATACAATCAGCAATACCATAACAGTGGACGTAGGCCATTCTTATAAGGCTGAACCACTTTAAAAATCCTTTGTCTCATTTATTTATCTGTGATTGAATAATTAGATATGATCTAATTTTTTACATCAAAAATGACTTTGCCTTCAACCTTTGAGGTTAAGTAATTTCCTATAGTAAGGTGGTCTCCCTTTACAATTGGTTGGTAGGTTATGAACATATTTTTATTCAGCATATATGGCATGTATCTCTTGTATCAATTCACTATTCTCTGGTGTTGCCCACCAAATTCACTTCGGAGACAATTATGGAGAGATGTATAACTCTAAGGTAGTTATACAATTTATCAATTTCAGTCAAGTTAGTTTGAGGTGCCTTTCTTTCTCTTGATTCTTTGTTTGCTACAATCCTTGGCCCAATGACCTTAATTGTTACAATTAAAGAACTTTTCCTTGAAATTCTTTATAGTAGTGCCTCCTTGACTTGTTTCTTCATTGTCGGGCTTCCTCGTCATGTTGAATTTGTGTCCATCCTCTATCACGTTAGCTTTTGTCAACATAACATGAGTACTGATTTTCTTTTCTGACATTAGGTTATCATCGTCTATCCTTAACCAAGCAATTAAGTCTTAAAGCGGTATTTATTTCGTTTATGTCTCAAATAATTTTTAAAGTCTTTCCAAGATGGCGAGAATTTTTCAAAAACCGGTGCAACTTAGAATGTTTCACTTAAGACCATATTTTCAGAACTTTTTTCATGAAATATTAATTAAAGCTCTTGGACTTGTCTTATGACAGTCTTTGAATCTGACATTTTAAAATCTAAGAAGCTACTGACAATGAATTTCACCATTCTGGCATTCTTTGTTTTACATTTTTTATCGAAAGACTCCCATAGCAACTTAGCGATTTTGATTGGTCTATACACATTATATAATGTGTTTTTCAATCCATTAAGGATATAGTTTTTGCAAATAAAATCAAAATGTTTCCATGCTACTACGACCGTTAAATTCGTTATCCGTTTCGTTATCATTTATTACAAGACCCTCCTCATTATTTAATTTTGAAAGATTCAAGGTGGTTAAGTAAAATAGAATTTTTCGTTTCCATCTTTTAAAATCAGAACCATTAAATTTTTCATGTTTTTCTCCATGTGTTATATGAGTAGTAGAAATAGTAGTAGGAACATTAATAAACAACTCATTCGGAGAAATATTAAGAGGCTCATTTTCAGATGATGATGTAGTCATTTTTTTATGTTAAAGATTTAACAAAACCCACTTATACGGTAATGCCCCAACCCGAATTTATGGGCTACCTATGGATCAAACCATTCTGTTCCAAACGTTAGGTGTGAAGTGTAATGAGACAACCTAAATAATGTTACTAGTCCAGTTTTATTTAATTAATATTTCACTTGTTTAGCCTACGATTTCAATTTATATCAAGCTATGCGTGGGACTCGTAAGAAGCGTCCCCAGAATCTAAGCATAAAGAGTTACTAACGTAAAATGAAAAGAATACTTACCTGTAAAATGCTCCCAAAATAAGGCATTGCATGCAACTTGCCATAATAAAGGAAAGGGAATGAGACTAATGCCCTGTGGGAAATATAACAATGCAACATAGAATTGAACGACATAAAAGAGACTTTATGAAATACCACCTACGTGCACATGAAAATAACATATATATACACACATACATATACTAATGCATGAATTAGTTTGTTCCAAAACGTTACTTTAGTTGATTAAATCACACTAATATTATAAAAGACCCCCTTTTGCCCCTTTTTACTCCACATGACATGGATTTGCCAATTTTATGCACTGATCAAATACTCAAACAAAATAGCATTTTATAGGAAAAACACTTCATTTGCGGATATTTTCCATTTACTCACACCAAAACCACTTCATTACCTTCCTTAAAAACCACTTTTCAACACACGCACATTGGGTGTTAGAAAAGACTTGTTTTCCTTTTTAAAATCGTTCATAACACACACTTAGATTAATTCTGGGTTAAAACCATCTTAGGTTGCTTGATTATCCATTAACGACTCCACTTGTGTCATTAACTCATGCTTTACTTGGACTTAGTCATTTTCATATTACTTGTCTAAGTTACCTTTTCAAAATGGAACATTTATTAATTTCATTTCATAAAGGTTGTTAGTAGATTAACTTCTTTATCATGTTTTACTTTTTCTCATTATCTTTTTGCTCATATTGCACCAATACCGCGTACTTTAACGGGCTCCATACCATTGGCGATGTCACCATATGCTTTGGCTAGTGATTTTGGGTCTTTCACCCGAGCTCCTCGGGCACTTCTTAATTATTTGATTATATCCGAGTCTATTTTTCCAATGTATTTTAACACTTTATCATGTCCACATTATTCCACTTTTATCGGCCGAAGCCAAAATCTCGAGATCTACACCCCATACTTGTGTTACACTTTGGAAAATAACCATTTCATGTCCTTTATACATTTATGTTGATTTCATTCTGAAAATACTCTCATTTGTAACAACCCGTTTTTTTGAGAAATTAAAATTGAATTAATTGAATTAAATTTAAATTACACATGTGACGTAATTTAATGGAAATTGAATATTATGAGTTGATTAAATTATTGATCAGAGAGAAATGAATACTATTTATCGAATAAAATTACTAAGTGAATAGTAATTACATATTTGACGTTATAACGCGTGGCAATGATGTGACAATATGTTATATCAATCGAGCGTCGTGTGTGGTCTAAATAAGGTCGAGATAGGTAATTTATTATGAGTAAATCGAATGATGATTTTAAGGTTGCGGTTGAGTCCAAAAGGATTGAAACAATCAAAATAGTATACTCGGGCATATAGTTTGGATCCCGAGATAATTTTAGACCAAACCGACATCCCGAGAGGGCATTTTAGTCATTTTATAGCCCAGGGCTAAGGGAGTTACGAAATTTCAAGGGTTATATATACTTGTTGTTTTGTGAAGCTAGGGTAAAAAGAATAGAAAACCATTGGAGGACGGTAGAGAGGATAGGAAGAGCTTTCTTAGAGCTTAGGAGAGGATTTATGGAGAGATTATCCTCATTCTTGCAACACAACCATAGTTGGAGGGTGGATTAGAAGAGAAGCATCGTCCAAAGGATTAAATCAGACTTTTTTCATAAGAGGAAAGTATTTAACTTGCAAATTTTTATGAGTTGTAATACCCATGTAGAGTAGGGTCTTTAAATTAAGGAATAATGATATAATTCATGTGGTTTGATGAGTAAAACTCACAATTGGGAATATGATTGCATGTAGAATAAACCCAATTGTATGATTAAAAAAAATCAAAATTTTAGAGAATTTAGATCATGGAATAAATTTGGGTTTGTGGTGATTTTATATGAGGAATATAAAAATATATGGTTAATGATTAGTGGAATTTTAATTAGAGTTTCGGGATAAAATTCCATGAAGTTTTCACATAATCTATATTGGAAATCATCACTACAGGTATCCTTGATGTTTAATGTAATACCCCGTATTTTTATGCTTTCTAAATTTGGGGATTTATTAAATTTAATGTGAGATATTTAATTTAATATAAATTCGGAAATTAATTTTTTTTATAATTACTAACGTGACGAGAGTTAGTAATCATTGGAAAATTGTTGAATATTACTAATGAGTAAAGTAATATATAATATAAGTTTTATTAAATTTCACGAGTGAATAAAATGACAAATTTTGGAAATTTAAGTGGGGACACGCCCGTGTCGTGTCGGGACTAAATTTGTATTAATAAACATGAATAAATTATAAGTCACCCGTATGGTCATTTCGAGTGTGTCAAAATGTCCGGAAGGTCACCCGTATGGTCACCCATATGTTTATATGACTGTGTTTATGCATATATTTATATGACTGTGTTTATGCATATACTAGAGTTAGCAGCGGTCGTCTTTGCGTTGAGGATATGGAGGCACTATTTATTGGGGGAGAAATTTCACTTGTTCACAGACCATAAGTCACTGCAGTACCTGTTCACTCAGCGAGAGCTAAAAATGTGCGTCAGCGCAGGTGGTTAGAGTTTGTGAAGGATTATCAGTTCGACATACAGTACCATCCGGGGAAGGCCAACGTAGTTACTGATGCGTTGAGCCGTAGACCGATAGACGATGTAGCGGACATCTGGAAAGCAAAGTGGAAAGAGTTGGGTCACCAGGATGCAGTAGCCCGTTCCTTCATATCTGTCATGATAGTGACACCTGAGATTGTTACGAGGGTGATACAGGCGCAGGCCGCAGACCCATTTTTCCAGGAGCAGATTGTACGACTTTTAGCTGAGGGTGCTGAGTCCTATTCTGTTAGTTCTGATGGGGGTTTGAGGTTTAATGGGAGATTGGTGGTCCTAGAAGGAGCAGACTTACGTCATGCAGTGATGACCCAGTCTCACGGGGCCCGATTTGCGGTACATCCTGGAGGAGATAAGATGTACCAGGATATGAGGCGGTAATACTGGTGGAGTGGGATGAAAAAGGACATTGCGGAGTTCGTGTCCAAGTGTTCTACCTGCCAGCTGGTAAAGGTGTACCATCAGAAATCGTCAGGGTTACTTCAGCCATTGGAAATACCCATGTGGAAGTGGGAGAGTATTTCCATGGATTTTGTTACAGGGTTGCCTACATCACACCGGGGCCACGACTCCATTTGGGTGATCGTGGACCGTTTGACCAAGGTGTCTCATTTTCTACCGATGCTAACAGACTATACCACGGGTCAGTATGCTCAGTTGTTCATTGCTGAGATTGTCAGATTACATGGGTGCCCCTGAATATTGTGTCAGATAGAGACAAGATTTTCGTGTCGCATTTCTGGGAGAGCTTTCAGGAGGCTATGGGTACAGAGTTGAGGTTGAGTTCAGCTTATCACCCACAGACAGATGGGCAAACAGAGCGTACTAATCAGATGTTGGAGGATATGCTACGCATGTGTGTCCTTGACTTTGGTGGAGGTTGGGAGCCACATCTACCACTGGTAGAGTTCGATTATAATAACTCTTATCAGTTCACGATTGGCATGGCTCCATTCGAGGCTTTGTATGGCAGGCCTTGTCGTTCCCCAACGTGTTGGCTAGAGATGGGGGATAACAAGTTTCTCAGACCAGAGGTAATTCAGGAAACTTCCGCGAGGATTGAGATTATCAGGAGTCGCATTCGAGTAACCCAAGACAGGCAGAAAAGCTACGCCGATGCGAAACGGCTCTTCCGAGAGTTTAATGTGGGGGACCAAGTATTACTACGTGTATCTCCTATGAAAGGAGTGATGAGGTTCGGGAAGAGATGAAAATTGGCCCTGAGGTACGTGGGACCATTTTCCATTATCGAGAGGATTGGTCCGATAGCATACAGATTGGGACTGCTAGAGCATCTACATCGCATCCACGATGTATTCCACATGTCGTCGTTGAGACGATACCTTCGGGATGACATGGCTCACACCCATATTGCGATAGAAGAGATAGACCTATAGCTTGATAGCTCTTACGAGGAGAGACCGGTGGCTATCCTAGACCATAGCGAAAGGACATTGAGGTCGAAGGTAGTTCCACTTGTACGAGTCCAGTGGGAGCATCATAATGTGGAGGAATCCATCCGGGAGCGTGAGGCAGATATGTGCGAGAGATACCCGAATTTATTCTTACCAGGTATGCCTTATTTTTTGAATTTTGGGACAAAATTCCGTTATTAGGGGGGAAGTATGTAATACTCCGTATTTTTATGCTTTATAAATTTAGGGATTTATTAAATTTAATGTGAGATATTTAATTTAATATAAATCCGATTTTTTTTTTATAATTACTAACGTGACGAGAGTTAGTAATCATTGGAAACTTTTTGAATATTACTAATGAGTAAAGTAATATATAATATTGGTTCTATTAAATTTCACGAGTGAATAAAATGACAAATTTTGGAAATTTAAGTCGGGACGCGCCCGTGTCGTGTCGGGACTAAATTTATATTAATAAAAGTAAATAAATTATAAGTCACCCGTATGGTCATTTCGAGTGCGCTAAAGTGTCCGGAAGGGTCGAGATAGTCAAAATAATGCACCCGGGGGTTTAGTTTGGGTCTCGAGGAGTTTTTTGGCCTAATTAACACCCCGGAAGGGCGTTTTGGACATTTTACATTTTTAGGCCTGAAAGACCACGAAACTTCCAAGGTTATATCAGATACTTAGGGTTGTCTTATAGGGTAAACACAACCATAAACAAGTGTCGGCCATTGGAGAAGGAAAGGAAGAGCTTACCAAGGAGTTCTAGGCCGAAAACTACTCCGTTTGCGCCACCGTCGCCGCCAAACGATAGATCGGGTAACAAGGATTACAACCACACTGATTTCAGCCACAAACCAGAGACAAAAATCTCCAGGCAAGTATTTATCTTGCTTAATTTCGTTAATGCTTCATTCATGTTAGTTTAGGGTTGATTAGGATGAGTTCCTATGAAAGAAAACCCATGTTGGAGATTAGAAATTGCATGTTGTAGAGATATAAACATAAATCTGGAAACCCCTTTCACATGTAGAGGTTGAACCATGAATTTACATTGGTATAGACGAAGAAATTCTGGAAAAATATTAAGAAGAACTAAGTTAAAGAAATTTCTAGGGTTCATGAGAATTATATAAGTTTTGGCCCTTTTTAATCCATGAATCTTGATGGAAACTCGCATGCTTTACGTAGAAGATTGCTAATTTGGGTTTATAATGTTTGTGGTACAAATTTCTGGGAGTTTGGGAGTTAGAAATTTGGATTTTGATGATGTTGGATGATAGAACCTGTAACTGGTATTCTACAGATTCGCCATACATGTTTGATTGATCGATCGAACCAGGAGTATCGATCGATCGACGCATCGATCGATCGAGCTCCTGCCATCGATCGATCGACCCCTCCTGGCAGACTCATATTTACCCTTCTAAATAGTTGGATTCAATTTAAATGAGTAAAAATCTTTGGACATTCTTATTAAAATATTTTGGGAGATTAAGAAGACCAGTAGGACTTATAAAAAATATGAAACCTTTAATGTAAGACGAGATTTACATTTTTACGGGGATGTTTACATATAAGGGATGGTGGAACTATGTATAAAAGGGGGAGACGCGTAAGGTAGTTACGTTGGAAAATAAATGAGTACCTACTGAAATTACACTTGGGAGGATAGAAATCCACGAGTGTCACTTGGTAAGTTGGGATAATTCCACAAATTAAGATAAGAGGTAAACGTTATACGTGATAACTAAATAACGAGTAATAAGAACAAATATCATAATTATGGGTCGTGAGTATGTACCTAAACTTGATATGGTAATAGTAGTATATTTATATGACTGTGTTTATGCATATACTATATACGTGTAAAAATCATGCCCGCGCTACTTGCTGTCCCTGAGGTTGCCGCACTGGGACAGTCTTACCTCGATGGGACCTTTATGGGGGATATTGACTCATACCCTAGAAATCCTTTGGTATAGGCTATCGGATCGATAGTCAGACGGTCCTAAGAGACGTGGGAGCATGTGCTGACCTCTTAGAGACTTGGAATCTATGCTTCGCCTCAATATTGTTTGTGTTTTGTTTCAATACAGTTCGAGAGTGATTCCGAACTTGTATTTCCCTTAATACGAGTGATACAAGGACTGGATAGCAGAGTATGCTCGCACCATAATTATTATGTGGGGTGCTGTTAGAATATATATATATATATATATATTATATGAGGATTAATATATATATTTAATCTGAAATTGGAAACTACCTACTATGTTTATGGTAAGTAAGAAATGAATCATTATTTCAATTGGGGAATATGTGTTTGAAAAGTATAATATGTTACTGAGAAACTTTATTAGCAAATATGGTTTAAATGAGAACTTTGTTGTCAAATGGAATTAACCTTTTAAATAATTGAAATTATCAGTTTAATCTTACGAGCAACCTAAGATAAGATAAGTTAAACCGTTTGGGAAGGTTAGTGCGATAGGCGTGCACACTAGAAGAGAGGTGAGAATTTCTCAAGGGAGTGCCGCACTAATATGTTGTTGCATTGTCCAGTAAACATTTTAAATACTTGCTAAACAAATTTTAAATCGTTTTTACAATCGGGCTCTGACCCGTTTCCATTTTCTTTTCTCTCTTGTATATACATGTATATATTACAGGTGTCGAGCCACAGGGGCATCTTGCATAGGATTCTTTGGAAGGAACGCGCTGCAGCTTAGGTGGGAGTTGCAGGCCTCTTGCTTAGACGTCCTCATTTCTTGATTCCACTTCTAGCACTATTTATTCAGTTGGGCATGTGTCGCCCTTTTCCATTATTCAGTTGTTTATCGGATATTGTGATTCGTTTATTACCAGTATTTACACTTTGGGATTTATTATTGTCAGGATATTTTCCTTTAAGTATTAAATGTTGGATTCAATTAGTTGAATGTTTGATCATTTGGATTATATGTTACAGGATAGTTGCTGTGTGATTCTTTAACTATGAATTTATGTAAAGTTAAATGTTGGTTTGTAAAATAAAAATTGGAAAGTAATGTCTAAAATGGTTTTGACACTTAGTTTAATTATTTAGGGTGTTTAAATCGGAAAAGTTATTTTTACGACAGTGATGCTAAGAATGAACCGACCGTTCACCTTGATTATAATTTAATAAATGACTGATCACCCGGTATTTAATTAGGCGGGGTGTCACATTTAATTATGCTAATTTGGAAATTGGGTTGATTGTATGAAAGTTTAAAGGATTGGATAATGTAGAAATTCGTAACAACAATATGACCTCTTATACATTTCGAATCGATTCGGCCTGGGGCAAATCGATTCGATTTTGCCCAGAATGGAAAATTATTCCTTTTTCAGCCCAAAAATTTATGGATAATTCGTGAGGGGACTTTTTGGATATTTTTAAATTATCGAGGATAATATGAAAATTTCAGTAGGCCTATGATCGGACTTAGATTTATAAAAAAATGAGACGAGTAAAGAATGAGGATAATTGAGAAAATGTCCATAATTGATAATTAAATGAAATTCGAGACGAGTTACATAGTGATGAGTGAATCTATGTTTACGATCAGTAGTATATGATGGGAATAACTACATACTAAATAAGGGACTATTAGAACCCATAGAGTAGTGTGCGATACTCTAAATTATAAGAATTGAAGTGGTAATTAAAATTAACGCTACGTTAGATATACGAGTGACATATACTACGTATGAGAGAATATAATTGGGTTGTGTCATACCTACTGAATAATACATGAATATGGGTTGTGTGAATACCTATAAATATAATTTAATTAAATTTGTGAACATACCTACACTGCCTGCTATCCGTAGGTTTCGCGCAGAGGGCGATCCCACCTTGACGATTTCAATGAGGTTTGGATTTGTGCCCAAAAGTATGGAATTTAGGGTGGCTCACTATGTGACGTGTATTAATGGGACCGACGTGTCGTTTGGGTACATTAGGTATGTGTGTATCCCAAACACTTAGAACTATATTCGCATCCATTGTTATGTTGATTTATTTTGGGTTCGAGGAGACACGCGGAACCAATATTCCTTGATTGAGTACGAGAGGCATATGGACTTGATAGCAGAGTGTGTCAGCATCACGAGGGGCCATTTCGGGGATGCAATAGTTGTGTATATATTATATATGTGATGAATATATACTGATATGATATATCTACTTATGTGCGACAGTAGAATTGATAGATGATGTATATCTAAAATACTTTAATTAGTGAAACTTAAATAATTGACTCAATAATTAAATGGGAATAAATAATTTATTATTAAGACCGTAGTAACTTATTGTGTGGGGATATATAAGATAACTAAACTTATCAAAAGTATTCAGATATCTTATCTAGTTAGGCAGGGAATATTAGTTAGGTAGAATACGTTAAGCGTGCACACTAGTTGAGAGGTGAGGATCTCAAGTGAGTGTACGCGGATATTACATCTGTAATAAATAACTGATTTAAATTATGATTTAAATACTTGCTAAATATTTTAAAAATGTTTTACTTGCACTCTGACCCGTGCCAAAAATATTTTTAAAACCTTTTAAGTGTTTAGATACAGGGACGCAAACCTTAGGCCTCCTATCCAGAGACATGTAGCTGCAACAGTATGGAGACTTGCGGGAGATTTTCTTTATACACTTCATCTCTTTCATTCCAAATAAGAGGTTCCTTAGCAGTTCATTTGGGCTTATTGCCTTTAGACTATTTATTTCAGTTATGGATTAGACTGTATTTCATTTCAATTTATTTATTGTGGTTGGATTGTGTACTTGCAGCACCGATGATTTATTCGATCTCCGTTATTTTATATATCTGTCGTGTGATGGTTCAGACTAAATTTATATGTGAATGGTTTAGTTCATTAATTTATTTCCACACGTGTTCATGATAAAAGGTAAATTTCGACACTGACTTAATTTAACATAGGTGATTAGTAATTAAAAAGTTTTTCGACGGTGATGCTAAGAATGAGACCATTAATGATTCATGTTTAGTTTAATAATGGACTAATCACCCATGATTAGAATAGGCGGGGTGTCACAGATGGTATCAAAGCATCAGGTTCTAGTGTCCATAGGATCTTTACGGCTTACTACGATTTTATCGAAGCATTCTTTGACCTAGATCCCTATTATTAGGATTGTTTCATTCATGATTACACATTTGAGTTCCGTTCTTCTGCAATTATAATTTTATTGACGGTGAAATCATATAATTTGAATCTATTTGTGGATGCCACCGAAGGGAAGATAGTCGACAAGGGCACCGCAACCACAACCACCACATGGGTCAGTGTCAGCAACAGAGATGGCAGCAATCGTGGCACAGGCAATCTTGGTCCTGATTGCTAACCCCATTGCTCCTTTGGATTTGTTGGCCCTATGGAACACACTGTTGTCCCTTGCATCCTTAATTGAATCCATTGTCACTCAGTAGGAATTCCATTTATCTACATCATTTAAATGGCTCCCTTGTTGGGTATCCCCTTGTGGTGCCTCACTATCACCAATTACATTCATTCTTATTCCGCTGACAAGACTCTCCAATCTCGAAGCTCCCTTCACATGGAAGCATTTTTATTGCCCTTGCAAAAGTATGACATTGACAACATCTCCATCAGTCGCCCAAACCAAAATTTTCCTATTCAATGTTGGAGTTTTCTACCCCTAAGGTCATCATCTAACTTAAGGACTCCTTTCTCCTTTGTAACCACCTTATCTAGCACAAAGCTTGCTAAATAATTAAATTCTTTCTCACAGTCGATTAAAATAATATCTCTATTCTCATCGGTGATTAATGACTCCCACCCCAACAACACTGCTCCTACGGTTCAAAAGTTGCCAAAATTTATTCCTGAGTGTCATTAAACTCTAACAGTTGCAATTATCTTAGGATATTCTACTTCCAAACTCCGCCTGTGTCGTGCTTAACTTCTTATTTTTTTGACACTGCCGGTCTCAAGCCCGGAAAAAGGAGGAGGGTTGCGTTAGGTAGCTGACAGCCAGCGTAAAACTTTGTCAGATCCTTATGAACATGAATCCTATGAATATACGTGCTAATGCTAGGGCATTCCCCTTAAGCGATGCGTTGCGCCTGCCACCGGGTGTCTCGAAAAATAGGCAAGGGGCGTTGCGCCTGCCACCGGGTGTCTCAAAAAATAGGCAAGGGGCGTCGCATCGGCGCCCGGATGCGACGATAAATACGCAAGGGTTCCTGCAACAAGCTGGACGTGTGCGGGTAAAGAAGCTAGTCCAGGATACTAGACTTAGGTTAGCGACTTGGAACATAGGGACTATGACAGGAAAAGGGATGGAGTTAGTAGATACCATGATAAGAAGAAAAGTTCACATAGCTTGTTTACAAGAAACTAAATGGGTCGGTGAGAAAGCTAGAGAAATAGAAAATACAGGATTTAAATTATATTATACAGGAAAACATATAAATAAGAACGGAGTTGGAATAATAGTAGATAAAAACTTTAAGGACGATATCGTAACCATTATTAGGAAAGGTGATAGGCTTATACTTGTAAAATTAGTATTAGGTGAAAACATAATTAATATTGTTAGTGCTTATGCACCTCAAGTAGGATTAGATGAGCACACTAAAGTACAATTTTGGGAACAAATGGATGAACTAATTCAAGAAATACCCCTAGGTGAGAAAATCTATATAGGTGGAGATTTTAATGGCCATGTAGGAGAAGATCGTGTAGGATATGAGATAGTGCATGGCGGACATGGTTTTGGAGATAGGAACGACGAGGGAGAGTCTATCTTAGATTTTGCGATGGCTTATGATTTTGTACTAGTAAATACATGTTTTAAAAAGAGGGTTGAACACTTAATAACTTATAAAAGTGGAACACATAAGAGCCAAATAGATTTTTTCATTACTAGGAAAGGAGACCGATTAACGTGTAAAGATTGTAAGGTTATCCCGGGAGAGAGCTTAACCTCACAACATAGGATAATGGTGTTGGATATAAATATTAAAAATCCATCACGAATGCGAAAAGTGAAGAATAACCCACGAACTAGGTGGTGGAATTTAAAAGGAGAGAAATTAGAACTATTTAAAGATAAAGTATTAAATGAAGCAACATGGAATTGTGAAGAAGAAACTAACATAATGTGGAATAAGATGGCCACAGGCATTAGGAAAATATCAAAAGAAATTCTTGGAGAATCAAAAGGCAAAGGGCCACAGTCTAAAGAAACTTGGTGGTGGAATGAAGAAGTATAGAATATAGTAAAAATTAAAAGGGAGTGCTTTAAAACATGGCAAACAAATAGAAATGAAGAGAATTTTGAGAAATATAAATGGGCTAAAAAGGAAGTTAAGAAAGTGGTAAGAGATACTAAGTTAAAAGCGTATGATGATCTTTATACAAAATTAGGAACACAAGAAGGGGAAAAAAGTATTTATAAGCTTGCTAAACTTAGGGATAGGAAAACAAAAGATTTCAATAACGTTAAGTGCATCAAAAGTGATGATTCGAGAGTCCTAGTCAAAGATGATGAAATTATGGAAAGATGGAAAAACTACTTTGAGAGGTTATTAAATGGAGATAATGGGAGTAGATTAGATATAGAGGAACTTAGGGAGACTCGAGAAGATATATTTTTTCGTAGAATTAGGACAACAGAGGTCAGGATTGCTCTAAAAAAGATGAAAACAGGGAAGGCTTTAGGACTAGATGGTATCCCTATTGAGGTTTGGAAGTGCTTAGGGGAGGATGGAGTATCATGGCTTACCAAATCATTTAATAGAATTTTAATGACTAATAGGATTCCCGATGAATGGAGAAAAAGTATTTTAGTACCTATTTATAAAAATAAAGGGGACATACAAAGTTGTTCAAATTATCGTGGTATTAAGTTAATGAGTCATACAATGAAACTTTGGGAGAGAGTGATTGAATATAGATTGAGATTGAAGACAACAGTATCTGAGAATCAATTTGGGTTTATGCCTGGGAGGTCAACAATGGAAGCAATCTATTTATTGAGGAGATTAATGGAGAGGTATAGAGAGAAAAAGAAGGATATTCATATGATTTTTATAGATTTGGAGAAGGCGTATGATAGGATACCTAGAGATATAATATGGTGGGTTCTACATAAAAGAGGAGTGACTCGCAGATATATTGACGTGATCAAGGATATGTATGATGGTGCGATGACTACAGTAAGAACATCAGCTGGAGAAAGTAGTGAATTTTCAATTACGGTAGGGCTACACCAAGGTTCAGCATTAAGTCCTTATCTCTTTGCTCTTGTTATGGATGAGTTGACTGGACAAATACAAGATGAGGTGCCATGGTGTATGCTATTTACAGATGATATTGTTTTAGTCGATGAGACTAAGATGGGGATAAACGCTAGATTGGAATTGTGGAGAGAAACTTTAGAAACAAGAGGATTTAAAATAAGCAGAACTAAAACAGAATATGTGGAGTGTAATTTTAGTAGTAATAGGAGGACAAATGGAGATGTGGTGAAATTGGAGGGTCAAGAAATACCTAGAAATGATCATTTTCGTTATTTAGGATCGATTATACAAAAAGATGGAGATATTAGTGATGATGTTACGCATAGGATTAGAGCAGGCTGGGTTAAGTGGAGAAGTGCGACCGGCGTTCTGTGTGATAGGCGTATACCTTTGAAGTTAAAAGGAAAATTGTATAGGACGGCCATTAGACCCACCATGTTATATGGGACAGAGTGTTGGGCAACCAAGAAACAAAATGTGCAGAAAATGAGTGTGGCGGAGATGCGAATGCTAAGATGGATTTGTGGTAAAACTCGAAAGGATAAAATTAAAAATGAACAAATTCGTAAAACGGTGAAAGTAGATCCTATAGAAGATAAATTGAGAGAAAATCGACTTCGATGGTTTGGACACGTCAAGCGTAGACCAATGGATGCTCCTGTAAGGAAGAGTGATTTAGTTAGTATTGACGGTAACCCAAGGGGTAGAGGTAGGCCTAAATTAACTTGGTGGGATATTATAAAAAAGGACATGATATCATGTGGTGTAACCGAAGATATTGCACTGGACAGAATGGAATGGAAAAATAGGATTCATGTAGCCGACCCCAAATAATTGGGAAAAGGCTTTGTTGAGTTGAGTTGAGTTGAGTATTCTTCTTCCATTGGCCTATCACACTTACGCACTTTCCCTAAACTTTTATGGATGGGCCTTTAAAAAATTTCTTCGACTCTCACCCTTCTCGACTGTACTGGGTGAGTTTGAAGTGCACCACTGTTTGCTATGATGGTACTTGTGGAAAATTTCTATGCCTTAGAAGTTACACTAACATTAACTGCTTCAAATATTATAGTGGTGACTTCTACTGCAGTCATCATTCCTAGAATACTTTATGGCTTCGGCTGAGCCTCCCCTCTTGCAGTCCTCCTAATGGCCCTCGCTGGTAGTACTATATTATTTGGTGTATAAAGATCAACCGCATTCGTATTGATTCACATCAACTATACTTAACAACAGAATGTAAGTCACATTATGAATCAACATTCCTAAGCATATGGATCTATACCAAAGAAAAGCAATGCTGAAATCATAATAAGCCGCAAAAATTCTATGGAATCTAGAACCTGATGCTTTGATACCATATGTGATACCCCACTTACTTTAATCAGGGGTAATCATTACTTTATCAAAATGAACAGGAATCTAATTTGGATCATTCTTAGCATCACTGTCAAAAACTTTTTAAAATACTAACCAGCTATGTTAAATTAAGCTGGTGCAAAATTTTATCTTTCATTTACATACAATACTATGAAGAAATAAAATAATACAACTCATCCAAAAAAATAATCGAAGTCTGAATCATCACAGGATAAAAAGATAAATAATAACTACCTAATGAACCATCGGTTCCCACAATTAAATCCATACCGTAAGTCTACTGAAATAAAACTGAATCCAAATACATCGTCTGGTAAAAACTAAAGAATGTATCAACTGAAGGCACAAAACGCCCAAATGAAATATTGAACATGAATCCTAATCTAAGAATGAAATAATAGAAGCGTATACTCAAGTCCTGCATGCCTCCACAAAATTTGTAGCTGCGCATCCCCGAAATGAATCATCAAGTCTGGCATCCATGTGGTTGGACACCTAAGAGTTTTAAAAAGAAATGGATTTGATACGGGTCAAACGTCCAAAACCTTTGAAAAACATTTAGTAAGTATTTAAATTTACATTTAAAAGAATTTATTAGATACACATGTTAGTTTCGTGTACACTCGCATAAGTTTCTCACATCTCATCTAATATGCACGCCCAACGCATCCTACGTAGCTACGCTACCCATCCTAATAAGACATCTGAATTTAACTAACCACAAAAGGTTTATCTCTTCCGTAATGCCCATACGATATGCTTCCAACTACCAATAACTAGTATCTCCCTCATATTATTATTGAAGCACTTTGATTAAGGTTCCCATACTTAATTCACTTTTAGATATACACTATCTATCTTCCTACTGTCACACAAGTAGAATAATCACGCATTATTATAACACCATTAATTAAATTTCATCACACTTAATTTACTTTTAGATATACACTATCTATCTCTTCTAGTATCACACATAAGTAGAATAAATCACACATATATATATTTATCACACATATAATATATACAACTATCGAAACCACAGAATGTCCCCTCGTGATGTGGGCATATGCTACTATCAAGTCCATATACCTCTCGTAGAAAATATTAATTAATGGTACTATTGGTTCGGCATGTCTCCTCGAACCCAAAATTGATTAATGGTTCTAAGCCTTTAGGATACACACATACCTAACGTACTCAAATGACATACCCGTCCTACTAATACACATCACATAGTGAGCCACCCTAAGTTCCATGTTCATGGGCACAAATTGCCAAGGTAGGATCGCCCTCTGGGCGAAAATCTCCGGATAGCAGGCAACATAGGTATGTTCACACACATAGCAAATCACATAATAGGTATTCACACACACACACACATACACACACACACACACACACACACACACACATATATATATATATATATACACACACACACACAAAATAGGTATACACACAACCTATCAATATAACTAGTCTAGGTATACACATAATCTATAATATATCCCTTAAGGAGTATGTAACTCTCAAATACTTAACGTACTATTAATTTACAATAATGACCTCTTATATACATATTTTTTAGTATCGCTCACTATACGAAGGGTCTTAGTTACCCCTTAATTAATGTCAGTAGATAATATATCTCTATCATATTAGTTTACAACTTGGGTTTCCTCACGCTCCTCGTAATTCGTCCCAATTCTCAAAATTCCTTCAACTACACATTACACCCAAAAGGTTCTAGCCTTAAAGACTCTCCTTTGGCTAAGCTCGAACCTTACCATAGTCTATTGGAATTTAATAAGTCCCTACCTATAGTTTAAATAATCACCCAAAGTATCTCTATCAAAATTCGCAATTTCGGGCATAAATAAGGGAAATTGGTGAACTTTGGGTAACCGAATCGAGTCGTAACAATTTCGGTAGATTAAACACCCTGTAGTAAAATTGTGATTTCACCCTCTAAAAAACACCAAAATATCTCATTAAAAGCTAATTAGAAAGATAAGACCTAGACCGTTTCAGAAATATATGGCTTGCACTCTAACTCGAAGCACAATTAAAATGCCATACGTTTAAGATAACGTAAAAAATTCTGGCAAATTACTATGCTGGCAGATTAGACACCCTATAGTAAAAAGTCAATTATTCCCTCTATAGAATTTTAAATAATCTCATTCAAATATCATTGGAAATCTAAGACCTAGTCCTTTCCCGACATATATTGCTCGCACTCTAATGCTAAGCACAATTAAATTGGCATACGCTTAAAGTAACGTAAAAAATTATGGCAGATTGTCATCTTAGGTTCATCAATCAAGCCCTAAGTTATTCAAGATTCATGTTATTCCACCAAGAAACAAAAAATATTCCATATTTATGCATCTTTAAAATCAAATTTAGAATTATAAATATCAAGAGTTAGATTATAATATGGTTCCCAACAAAGCATGGATCAAATCCCAAAATACATTCAAAAATCATGTCGTCATCCAATCTTAACCCTATATTATCATGGGTATTATAAGTCTCAAAAGAATTGAAAGTTTAAACACTTGTCTTATGTTTGTAGGTCTGATTTTTCGTTATTTGATGTTGGAGTTGTTCTTTTCTTGCTTCGATCTTAATTTCGATGACATCAGTGATGACAAATAGTGCGAAATGGTCTAAGAAGCCTCCCCTCTTCCTCTCCTATGGGCTCCCTTCTCTCTCAAGTTTGTAACCATAGTCTATACACCCAAAAGGCTGATATATAACTCCCAAATTTGTAGTTCTCTCAACCCTAAACTCCCAAATGACCAAAATGCCCTTAAATGGTGCCGGGTTGGTCTAAAAATGCTCTGGGACCCAATTAATATACACTATTCCGCCTATTTGGAACCATTCAAGATTAACCATGACCTCTAAATTTCCATCCAATTAATTCTATATAAATTTTGTATCTCGACCTAAATATAGTCTATACGTGACTCCCGATTGAGGTGAAATATAATCCCGTCAATATCACTTGCTACGACATATAATAATCACCACATGTTATTTACTACACACTAAGTAAATTTATTCTGTATATACTTATCATAATCTCTCCCGATCAATATTTAATAAAAACATAATATATAATTAAATTAAATTATGGCACAAGTGTAATTTTTAAAAAAATACCAGAATTAATTAAATTTGAAATTCTCAGAATAGACGGGGTATTACATTTTCCCTTACATATTAGACAAAAAGGTAAATCGAGTTGTAGTAACAACCAATAACTTAAGGTTACTAATTGCTCATATTGGTAAGACAATAGTATCACCTCAATATAGTTCTAACTATACGCAGCTTCAAAATGTCTACCATGTTCCAGGTATGAAGAAAAATCTGCTTTCAGTGGCACAATTAACATCACCAGACCATTTTATCTTTTTCGATCCACGAGATGTGAAGGTATATCGTGATCTCAGGACTGACAATAATGGAAGGAAGAAGAATGGAGTTAGTCTATGTGATGTCAGCAGAGTTGGAATATGTAGATAAGGAAATAAAAACAAGACAATAAATTTATGGCACATGCGATTGGGATACGTGAGCTATTCTAAGCTAAGTGTGATGATAAAAAAGTCAATGATTAAGGTACTCCCTCAGTTTGACATGAGAATATACACGGTCTATGAGGGATACCAATATGGTAAAGAACATCAATTACCATATGAGGAATCAAAGTTTAGAGTAAAGGAAATATTAGAGTTAGTTTCCTCTGATGTGTTAGGACCGGTTAAGCAACCATCAGTTAGTGGATTGCAGTATATGGTAGAAATTATTGATTACTTCTCCAGGTATGCGTGGGTTTTCTTTATGAAAAAAAATCTAACACATTCTCAAAGCGTGAAGAGTTCAGAGAGACGGTTAAAGGAGAAGTGGGGGAGAAAATTATTTATCTACGCACTGATAATGGAGGAGAATATAACTCAAATGAGTTTTTCCAGTACATATGAGACTATAGAATACATCATCAGTTTACATGTGTTAACACGCCCCAACAAAATGGAGTAGAAGAAAGAAAGAACCAACATCTTGCAAAAAAATTTCAGAGTATGCTATAAGCTAATAATGTACAGGGAAGATTTTGGGCTGAAGCTATGAGACTATAGCACATACGATTAACAAACTTCCTCAACCAAGGTTAGAGTATTTTTCACCCTTTGAGAAATTATGGGATATAAAATATACAGTTAGTTACTTTCGAGTATTCATTTTGTGTGCTATGTATTCATTCCTAACCATTTACATATCAAGTTTGATAAGAAAGCAGTTGGATATAACTTTGTGGGATATGACACCCAAAGGAAAAGGGTGGAAATATTGTCATCCTATGATTGGAAGGTGTTACACATCATGAGATGTAGTGTTTGATGAAGCATCTTCTTCGTGGTCCTCAGAAAAGTAGGTATTATCAGAAGGAATTTGAAGAGAAGCTACAACAGAAAATGGGGAGAAAACTTCTCAAATTCGATCAATTTCAGACAAAACTGAATATTCATACAATGATGATAATGTTAATCAAGGAGTAACTCATAATCCTTGGCAAAGTGGGGTGTATCAACAACCAGATAAAGAAGGATGATGTAATGCCTCGATCCGAATTTATAGGTTACCCAAAGTTAACTCGGTCTAAACCAAGCATTAGGTGTAAAGTGCAATGAAACAACCTATATAATGTTGCTAATCTGATTTTTATTTTAATTAACATTTCCCTTATAAGCATGTGATTCAAATTTTAAATTAAACAACGTGAGGGACCCATGGAAAGCAACCCCGGAATCCAAGCCTACAGAGCTACTAATGTAAAATAAAATAGATTACTTACCTGTGTAACATTCTCAAAATACAAACCCACACCAAACTTGCCATAATAAAGATGAGGGTGTGAGCTGATTCTCGGAGGAAAATATACATATACGGTATAGAAATGAATGACCAAAATAAGACTCTAACATGTTATATGTAGGTGCACATGCAACGACCTTATATATATATATATATATATATATATATATATATATATATATATCAATGTATACTTAATGCATAAAACCATTTTTATTTTCAAAAACGTTATTTATCGCGATTAATTAATCTTAATCTTATAAAATAACTCCCTCTTTCTTAACTTGCCATTTATCCCTTTACTTAACACACACGGTTAAATACTTGAAACAACTACACTTCATTTAATCGAAAACCGTTTGCTTATCGAAATCACCCATTTACTTAAACCAATCCACATTAGTATTTTCATTGAAAAACTTCCCTTTCAACAGACACGAAGAACGTGTTAGAAAATACTTATTCAACTTTTGAAATTCATTCACAACACGCCCTTGTGTTAATTACAGATTACACTTTCTTAGGTTGCTTAACTCATCTATTTAACCACTATATTTTACCTTTCCTATATTTAATGGACATTAATCAATTTGCACTATCTTATCCATTTTAACCTTCATCGAAACATTTATTAATTCATACAAATTAGTTTGTCTTAACACATTTTCACCACACAACCCATTTCTTGACATGTTATTTATTCCTTTATCATTTTCTCAGAATCTTCCAATAAATCGCGTACTTTAACGGGCTCCAAAATACTGGCGATGCCACCATATGCTCTGCCCAGTGATTTTGGGTATTTCACTCCAAAGCTTCGGGCCCTCCTTAATTATCCCAATTTCATTTGAATTCCCTTTTAATGTGTTTTAACATTTGGCAAATCTCCACATTACTTAACTTTTCCTACCCGGTCGAAGCCAAAATTCAGGGTTTCACCCCAACTTGTGTTACACTTTTAAAAATCATCATTTCATGTCCTTTACAATTTAGTTTTGATTTTATTCCAAAATCATGTTCATTTAGGACCAATTTTTGTAACACCATTCTCAATATTTTGATTTCATAAAAATGTTCCACTTGAAGTAAAATTATCATTTTTCCCTTTTTGTTTTTGAACTTGTCCTTTTCTTCCAATTTCATAAGTGTTAATCTCCCAAAAATATTATTAAGTTACACACACTAACTTCTCAATGTTTTAACCCATTAACACTTATTCAATACCTCTTCTAACCATTTTCAAGTTAGGCATCTCTTTACTTTCTTCATCAATAAATTCAATTACATTTGAAAACTAATTTTATAAGAAAATTAATATTTTATTTTTATTAATCCATATAGTCTTACAACCTTACACTTATCACACTATCAACCTCTTTTTCACACACTTTAAAGACTAGAATTTCTATTTTTCCTCATTTAATGTTTAAACCCAACAAATTTTGTTTAAACTTGTTTATGTGTTCATATTAAGATACTACAAGTTTATTTTCACGAGAAGATGGATTTAAGTCCAAAAATCCTATTACATAGGTTAAACATACAATTTAGTCTATAAATTCAAATTACTTGTAAAATATACCCTTTATAAGACTAAGAGACATTTTTATTTCTCCAAAACTCAACAAATTTCCAACTTTTATACAATCTATATTTTTGCAAGAAACTTTGGAATATTATTTTGCCAAAATATTCTAGGAATATAAATATAATTATAAAACATTTTGTTCCATAAAATGTTTATCTTCAACTTCTAAACATCCATAATTTTTATCCTAACAAATGATATTTTTCAACATTTTTATTCCATAAAAACGTTAAATACGAATTTACTTGAAACCCATCATATATCAAATGTATCCAACTCTAAAAACAAGACTATAAATACGCAAAACAATCTTTATACTAAGAGTAGAGTTTCTCTCCTCAAATAGAGGTCCAATAATGGTAGGCATGTAATGTCTAAGAAGATGGAAACCTCTTACCTCCTAAGGTGGCCTTAGAGAGGCAGCCTAGATCCACCAAGCGTCGTCTCCACGAAATCTCCATCAAAACCCTCTTCAAACTCCATGAATCTTCTATCTTCAACTTCTCCACCCCCTAACAACAACACCCTAATTTTTGTAGCTCTACTCAGCAATGGTGGAAATGGGTGTATTGGGTTTATTTATGCTGGGATATACCTAGAATATGGTGGTTACATAGTGGTTTATGGTGGTGGTGTTGGTTTTTGGTAGAGAGAGGTGGAGAAATGCATATATATGGTGGAAGAGACCTCTCTCTCTCTCTCTCTCTCTCTCTTCTTCCAACTAAAATAATTCTAAATGAACCCAAACAAGACTTATAAAAAAACCCTAAAACTTAACAATCCCATTTTTACTTATCCGAGCTTACCAAATTTTGACAACTTAACAATCCAAGGGCTAAAACGTGACAGCGCACAAGGCCAACCCAATCTAATAATTTTAGTTGCGCTCGCTCGAACAAGAATGGCCTCTCGTTCGAACGAGAAGAGCATCTCGTTCGATTTATCCTTCGAACGACTTGTACCTCCTATTAAGTAGGATCTCATTCGAACTTCATTTGATCCTCACTTAGAACAACCTTGGTTTCTCTTTCAAATGACCTGAACTCGTTCGAATGACTATTTTGGTTAATTTCTCCAAATTTTCCAATTTTAACCCACAAACTTCCAATAATTCTCCTCAAGCCTCCAAAACAATCAAATAAGAATAAAAATCAGGTCATGATGATCCAAATCTCAATGTCTTCATATTATTAGAATTTATGCGGGGAAGTAAATAAAATATTGGAGGTGACGTATTACATTCTTCCTTCCTTAGAAACTTTTGTCGCCAAAATTATCGATCCGTCAATCATTACGCTTATGGGGTTTACAAATTTCTAATCTAAGTTATAGGAATCCTCTAAGATTAAATCGCCAAGTCCTCGAATATTATGATCACATCATACACTCTTTCACGAATTTATCACACAAGGTTCATTTTGCAACATGCGCTAGTGCTCACCGTTATTCTAATAATCGACACCACATATATATCCTCGAACCTCCACTCACTTGGTGATCAAGCGTAACAAAATCCTATGACTACCGTTGCTAATACCAAAGCATATCGATGCCCTTAGCGAGAAACACCGTCTCGTGATCGACACTTATCCAAGTGTGATTGTAACACCATCAACACCTAGTTCATCATCAAGAATCATCTCAAATCATAGGACTACACATGCTACCCCTTTTACAAATTTTGAATCTTCTCGATTACATAGCTTCATTTAAACTTGACACTAATCTCGTATCACTAGTCGCTCACATCAATGGTTAATACACCACTAAGTCTCAAACCATGCATTTCAGTAATACCCTTTCACAATATCCTCACAAAAATCTAGGATCACTCTAGGCGTATAACCAAGGAACACACACCTGAGCATTACGCAATGCAGACACCATGACAAACAATGCTTAGCTCTAAGTTTCCTCGAGTTCTAACATTTTATGATGTCCTCAAGTTGTCATCCTTCCCTTTGAAATAAGAGCTTTAAATTATCATATCGACTAAATCCTAAGTCGCTACGTCTCAGGAAATAGAACACTATGAACAATTATGTGGCTATAAGCGTAGCCACCCACACATGGAGCTTGATGTAATAACAAGGATACCTTAAACACGTTTGCACCCAGTTATCGAGATGCATTGACCATGCTAGGTCCAGCCACGCTCTACTGGCTAAACAACCCCCCACCATATTAAAGTGAAAGTCCGAGTTATCACAACTGTGAGGAATACAATTCTCTACTGCCGTAATCGAAGGATACACACAAGAACTAGAAAGGATAACAATCGTTATGAAGGAACCCCACTCACACATAATCGTGTTGGTTTATGAAAGCCGAGCCTATGCTAAACATTCGAAGTCTATGTCTCTTCTTGATTCACTCACCTAGTCCTAGTATAACCATACATCCTAGCTTGAGTTACTGACAGTGATGAACCTAACCACAACCCACTCATTTCCCTTGAGAAGAAAATTACATAGAACCTAACATTCTATAGGAGGTCAAATGATGGACTTCCCTCCTTAAGGCTAAGGCTTAATTCTTATGTTTTCAGTGGATACGATCCACTGTAGTCGGCGAATGTCAACGCCCTTGTTAACCCAACCTTATCTATCTCATCAGCGTCACCATTGCCAATCTATTACACCTAGATTACTATCTTACTTTATCATATAATAGTCATACCCAGAATTGCTATACGCATGGCCTCAGTCATAAAATCGTTGGCCCAAATCTCTAATGCATTCTTGGTACTCTTCAAATCTAACACGAACCTCTCTACATCCGTCTCCTCAAAATAACAAGTATTATACCCAATCATGATATGAATCTCTAATTTCACCTCGGAAGATTGCACTACCTATTTATATTAAATTTTGAAATTCTTACCCACGACTATATGAAACGATTCCTTTGAACTTAGTTGACAACCCAAGGCCATGACCAAAATTTTCCCATCCTATCACCAGACACAACACATTACGTAAAATCTATCCTGATCGGTCCCCTAAGGACACCAAGTATACCCAAGAAATTGTCACTAATAGTAGATAAGACTTTATCAACCATAATTTCCACAAAGCGGTTGTGACCTAAGACTTCTCGATTGTCATTTTATTGATCGCCAACCACTCACCCAAATATCAATCTATGTTTCTATAACATGGTAGGTCATAGCCATCGGACACCTCAAGGCATCATAAAAGTTGACCTTTCATCCCAAGAATAATTCAAATACCTTCTTACTACATCTAATGCTATACGCCATGCATTGGACCACAAACTAACAGTGCTGAGGATTTTGGTAGGATATGGGGAACTGTGTATAACCAGTACATCCCTAGGTCTACACTGCCGATGTCACTAAAGATCCTATTCATCAAATATTATATTATTCTTTCCAAAACCACCTTATAAAGCTATCTATGGTTCACTTTCATGTCACTACAACTCGTCATTGTTACATATGTGACACCTTTGCCATAAATGGCCCGTAATTTCAATCACAGCTTATGAGATATATTCATCGGCCAATAATCACTAAGGAAATCACCCACAAGGATAACATCCTATCAATTAAAATTGAGTGTACATATCCTTAAGCATTGACACATACAATTTTGTGTACTTATTGAACTACCTATAAATCATAATATTACCCCAAGTATTGAATTTTCCCAATTACATTATCAACATTAACCACCCATAAGTGTCACACCTAGGATCTATATGCATTTTAATCATCAATCATTCTTACTTAGTCACAACACCCTATCTATCAACCTCTCCAGTTGACTCTACACAATTTTTGTCACCTGTCCAATGGGCGTGATCGCGCTCTATTAACATCTTAAAACGTTCTGCATCATCAAAGGTTGAAATACAAGCACCTCACACTAAAACCATGGTGTCACTACTATTGGCTTGCATGGACACATGTAAATTAATAACATATCTAATTAGAAGCACGAAAGTGACTAATAACAGCCAACTTGATCGTGGGCCACTTAGCACTAACTTACCCATCCTGCTAACCTCCTTTGACTTCACCGTCGAGAACATGAACTAAATCATCACCAAAATTAGCGTGACCATCCCAAACCAACATCGACGTCGAAAGATCTACTACTGATCTCGCCGCGTCACTCCCAAAAGTAAACCTTGAACTTAGACCTCTGATACCATTTGTAACGCCCCGACCTGGATTTATAGACTACCCTTAGTTAACCCGGTCCGACCCAAGCGTTAGGTGTGAAGTGCAATGAAACAGCTTATATAATGTTGCTAATTTATTTTTTATTTTAATTAACATTTCACTTATTAGCATGCGATTCCAATTTCAAATTAAACTATGTGAGAGGCCTATGGGAATCATCCTCAGATTCCAAGCATACAGAGCAACTAACATAAAATAAAATAGAGTACTTACTTATGTAACACTCTCAAAATTTGAACCTGTACCCAACTTTCCATAACAAAGACGAGGGAGTTAGTCGATGCTCAGTGGGAAATATACAAATATAGTATATAGACGAACGACAAAAAGAAGACTCTAACACGTCATATCTACGTGCATATGCAGCTACCTTATATATACCTATATATACTTAATTCATGGAACCATTTTTATTTTAAAAACATTATTTATCCCGATTAATTAACATTAATCTTATAAAAGAACTTCCTCTTTCTTAACTTGCCATTTATCCCTTTACTTAACACACGCGGTTAAATACTTGAAACAACTACACTTTATTTAACCAAAAATAGTTTGCTTACCCAAATCACCCCTTTATTTAAACCAATAGTATTTTCAGTAAAATAAACTTTCAATACACATGAATACCATGTTAGAAGATACTTATTTAACTTTTGAAAACCTTTCACAACACGTCCTTATGTTATTTTATGGGTTACATCTTCTTAGGTTGCTTAACTCACCCATTTGATCATTACACTTTACATTTCGTTTATTTTATAAACATTAATCAATTTACACTATCTTGTCCATTTTAACTTTCATCAAAACATTTATTAATTCATGCAAGTTAGGCTATCTTAACACATTTTTATCACACAACCCATTTCTTGACATGTTCCTTATTCCTTTATCTTTTTCTCATAATCTTCCAATAAGTCACGTACTTTAACGGGCTCCATACTGCCGACGAACATGAAATGATGAAAAGTAGAAATTCCAGTCTTTAAAGTGTGTGAAAAGGAGGTTGAAAGTGTGATAAGTGTAAGGTGGTAAGACTACATGTGTTAATAAATAGGAAATGGTAATTTTGTTATCAAAGTAGTCTTCAAATGTAATTGGATTTCTTGATGAAGAAAGTAAAGAGATACGGGTGTTGAATTAAGAAGTTAGTATGTGTAACTTAATAATATTTTTGGGAGATTAACACTTATGAAATTGGAAGAAACCCAACAAACCTTCATTAAACTTGTTTACGTTTTCATCATTAAGATACTACAAGTTTATTTGAATGAGAAGATGGATTTAACTCTAAAAATCCTATTACATGGGTCAAATATACAATTTAGTCTAGAAATTCATATTACTTGCAAAATATACCATTTAAAAGACTAATAAAATTTGTTATTTCTTTAAAACTCAAAAATTGTCCAACTTTTATACAATCTACATTTTTGCAATAAACTTTGGAATATTATTTCGCCAAAATATTCTCGGAAGATATATATCATTTTAAAATATTTGATTCCTTTAAATGTTTAGCTTCAACTTCTAGAAATTTACCATTTTCTTACAAATCCCAAACTTTATTTTTGAAGAAAACTTTGAAATATTCATCCATAATTTTTCTTCCAACAAATGACATTTTGCAACATTGTTATTTTATAAAAATGTTAAATACCAGTTTACTTGAAACCCATCATATATCAAATGCATCCTACTCTTATAATCTAACAACAAGACTACAAATATGCAAAAGAGTCATAATACTAAGAGTAGATTTTTGCACCTCAAATGGAGCTCCAACCATGGAAGGCATGAAATGTCTAAGGAGATGGAAACCTCCCACCTCCTAAGGTGGACTTATAGAGGTTGCCTAGCTTCACCAAGATTTGTCTCCATGAAAGATCCACCAAAACCCTCTTCAAGATCCATGAGTCTTCTATATTTATCTTTTCCAAAAAAATCCTAACAACACCCCAAAATTCGTAGCTCTACTTAATGAATGTGGAAATGGGCGTATTAGGTTTATTTATAGTGGGATATACCTAGAATATGGTGGCTATATGGTGGTAGTTGTTTGTGGTAGAGAGAGTTAGAAAAATGCATAGAAATGGTGGAAGACCCACCCCACTCTCTCTCTTCTTCCAAGTGATATAATCCTAAATGAACCCAAACAAGCCTTATAATATACCCTTAAACCTTAACAATTTTGTTTTTACCCATCTGAGCTTACCCGATTTCCACAATTCAACAATCTAAGGGAAAAAAACATGATAGCGCACAAGGGCAACCTGATCTAAGAATTTCAGTCATGCTCGTTCGAATGAAAATGGACTCTTGTTCGAACGATAAGGGCATATCGTTCGATCTGACCTTCGTACAACTTGAACCTATTATTCAGTGGGATCTCATTCAAACCTTGTTCGATCCTCACTTCGAAGGACCTCGGTTTGTCATTCAAACGACCTGAACTCATTCGAATGATTATTTTCTAATTTCTCCAGATTTTTCAATTTTAACCCAGGAACTTCCAATAATTCTCCTCAAGCCTCCAAAACCGTCAAATAAGAATATAAACCCAGTTATAATGATCCAAATCTTAATGTCTTCATATTATTACAACTTATGTGGGGAAATAAATTAATTATTGGGTCGGGGTATTACAGTGGACTCAGTGTAATAAAAGTATCAACTCCATAATCACAACTCAGAAGATCAATAAGAATTTGAAAGCTAAATCCCAAATACGCCAACACATCCATAATAGTAGAAGAAATTACAAAATAAATTAAGATGTTTGAAGAAGAATCATAGAGTTTTGAGTGGATTAAAGCTATGAAAGAAGAAATTATTACGCTAAAGTAAAATTAGACTTGGGATCTCGTGCCGAAGCCAAAAGATGTGAAAGTTATATCCTGTAAATGGATTTATAAAATAAAGCGTCGTTCATATAAATCGATTGAGAGGTACAAAGATCATTTGGTGGCTCGAGGGTTCTTTCAATAATATGGTCTAAACTATGATGAAATATTTAGTCCAGTGGCAAAGCTTACAATTGCATGAGTCATAGTTGCACTTGCACCCAACAAAGACTGAAACTTGTGATATATGGATGTGAATAGCGCATTTTTGCATGAGGAGTTGGATCGAGAGATTTATATGATTTAACTAATGGGTTTTTAGAACCTAGATCATCTTAAGCATATGTGTAAGCTGCAAAAGGTACTCTATGGATTGAAACATGCACTAAGGGAATAGTGTGGTAAGATTGTTGAGTTTTTGACTCAAAGTGGTTATTAACACTTGCAGATTCTAGATTATTTATCAAAGATAATGGAGGAAGGTGAGCTATCATGCAGGTATACATTGATTATTTAATCATAGCCAAAGATGATGAGGCATAAATTATTTGAAGGAAGGAGCATGTATCAGCTCGTTTCCAGATGAAGAAACTTGGACAAATCCAACACTTTCTTGGTCTAGAGGTTGATCGCACACGATAGAATATTTCTGTGCCAATAATATTATTCCAAAGATTTGTTGAAAAAGTTTGGGATGCTCAAATGAAAGCTAATTTCGACACCGATAGAACCAAATGCCAAGACGTGTACACATAAAGGAAAAGATTTAAAAGATGCAAATATGTATAAAGAATTCGTAGGTAGTCTGATCCACTTAACCTTGACTCGACTTGATATTTCTTATACAGTTAGTGTGCTGAGTTGGTATATGAAAAATCCAAGGAAGTCTTATTTGGAAGCGGTTCAAAGAATATTGAGGTATGTGAAGAGTATAACAGACTATGGTCTTTTGTACAAGAAAGGTGAAGATTAAAAGTTAGTTGGCTATTATGATGACACTCGTCGATCAACTAACGGATATGTCTTTAAGCTTAGATATGGAACGATTTCTTGGTGCATTAAGAGACAACCGATAATATCTCCGTCAACTACGAAAATAGAGTATCAAGCATTAATAATGATAGCTCAAGAGAGTAAGTGGTTGATACAATTGATGAACGATCTACATCAACTACTAAATTATACGGTTCTATTAAACTATAACAACCAATCGACATTTTATTTGGAAAAAAATCCAGTCTTTCATGCAAGAACTAAACATGTGGAACTTCACTATCATTTTATTAGAGAGAAGGTTTTATAAGAAGTGATTGAAATGAAACAAATCAAGACAGATGATCAAGTTCTAGACTTGTTCACAAAAGGGTTAAGTACCAGTAGGTTCAAAAACTTTTGTCGTTAGTTAGGCATGGTGAAAGGAATGGTAGGAATTAAATTAAATCGGTTGAATTTAATTAATTAAGTTATAAATAAATTAATTTTTTATTATTTCATGTTATGTGAATTTAACTTTGCATGATAGATAATTTAAGTGGAAAATAATTGCATGTTTATTGAATAATTGATATAGATAGTGCAACTTAATCAAAAAAAGTATATGTTGAATAAAAAATAAACTGGGTGTGTTCGTGGAGGTCTTAGAAACTCGTTTAAGTATTTTATACCTCTAAAATGGTCCTACGGTATACGTATATCATTTGGGAGTTCATTGAGATATTTCGATAATGAGTTAGGGGTCGTTTGGGGGTTCAAAAATGGGGATTTAGGCTTAAATCGAGATTAAGAGTTTTTATAAGTTAAGTAACAAGAGTTTATAAAACACAACTCATACATCTAAACAAGCCCTACAAACCCCATTCAAAGAGAAGAGTTACCAGGCTCAAGAGGAAGGAGGAATTTGAAGATTTAAGAAGATAATTCAAGAAGAGGAACTTCCGCCTTCATCCCAAGGCAAGAATTTTCTTGCTTAAACTAAATGTCCAATTTATTTCTAAATTCATCGTACTAATCTCCCATATAATTTCTGGATTTTAATATGAACTTGGTGATCGAATGATAAGATTTAATCACATATATGTAGAGGATAAATTTTTTAATGTTGTAGATTAAATCCAGAAATTTAAGATGACAGTGATCTTGAAATTTGATGATAGATTTCATGCCTTAGGTTCTTGAATTGATTGGAAAGCATGGTTTATATGTAGAGGATTATAACTCATATTTTAGGATATGAAATTATGAGAATTGTGATCCATGTAAAATGATAAAATCGAATTAGGAATTTGATAGAAAAGGAAGGGAAAATTCTGGTTTTATTGGTTATTAAATTTAATGTAAATTATGGGTTCTTGGGATCGGATTTCTATGTTAACTTGTGTGATTCACCATCCTAGATAAAGTACAAAGTCATGGTGTATCAATTCTTATGATAAGATAAATGTATAAACTACTGGAATGGGAAATTGGGAGGAAAAAAGGATTTATGTAGAAAACTTAGCAAATTTGGGCTTCTGCCCAGATCCAAATCGATTTGGTCTCCTGAGGGGAATCGATTTGGCCAGGAAATCGATTCGGCCTCCTGAGGCGAATTGATTTGTCCAGGAGAATCGATTCGGCCTCTAAGGTAGGTTGAGTTGGGACAGGAGATGGATCCAAGGGATTTTTAGGAACTAATACAAATTAGTAAAACGATGTTTAGATGAATAGTGATTTATTAAAAAAAACTTTTATGGTACTAATGTTAATTGGGGAACTCAAAAGTTAACTAAGATAGTTATGTCCTATTAATTAAAAAATAAAACTTAAAATTAACTGGATGGTCAATTATTACATGGAATTATATATGGATGAGTATATGGAACATCTTAGGTAATTATAGAGTAATTACCTATACATCTTAGGTAATTATAGAGTAATTACCTATATGGAATATCTTAGGTAATTATAGAGTAATTACCTATACATATGGTGTGATGATAATATGTAACTATTTATGTGTATAAACATACCTATATTAGTGGACGGTCCTATTAGTTGGGGTTGCGCATGTTTCGAGACCTTAGCACACGTCGGCACGGGTGGGCTAGGTAGCAACGCCACTTACGAGAGATAGGTGCAGATGATGAGATCCATTGGGTAGGGGTCATGAAATAGTGTACTACGTAGGGACCGCCCCACTCGTGTGTGTTTTGTGATGTCCATTTTGGATAAGGGACTCTTTCAAACTTATTGATAGAGCACGAACGAGACACTCTAGGTAGATGCTTGTACGTGTCGCATATATTTAAGGACATATATTTAATCCTATAAATTAAAAGAGATTAATTTATAGTCTAATGATGTAGATTAAAACGACAGACCCAATACTATGTAGTATGCATAATAGATGTTTATGTCAGTTTTATGAGCAACATGATTGGGGTACTTTGGGAAGCGGTAAACTAGGTGTAGATGATTACAATTCAATATGTCGATTATGTTAGATGTACTTTTATTTAATTAGCACAATTATCATTTAATACATTGGGACTTGGGAGGTTATACGTATAGAGTTGAATGTAGATAAGGCGTGAGATGTTGAACGTATGTGAATATCGATGGGGGATGCTTACTTTGAATTAACTATATTATTTCACTTTAATTTCAGTAAGTTAATTCTTGCAATTTTATAACGCTAGCCAAAATTATAAATGTTTTCTTCCCCTGGGTGTTCCTAGATAGGGATAGCAGGACTGTACAAAGATCAACCTTGCAGTCTCACTTTGCTTATCGGAGTTCAGATTATTGATTCTAGATTAGGTTGCTTCTCTACTTCAGTCTTTTTACTTTTGGATTATAGTATGGGCATAAGCCCAATGTCTATTTTATTTTAGTAGGTTTGATATAGTTATGCTTATGTTGGGATTTCATTTATCTTACGCGGATGATGAAATATTATATTTTCTTGATTATTAATTTAATTCAATTTTATCTCGAATGTGGTTTTGAAATAACTGCTTATTTTAGTTTGATGCTCAGAATGATATAAATTGAAAAACAAGCCCCATCTTCGGCGTATTGTGTTTGTCCAATGTTTACATGAGAAAATGGGGGTTGTTACAGTTGGAATTAGAGTCAGGTTTTAGTGCCCTTTAAATCCGTGTTGCGTTCATTACGTTCTGCATTGTGTTCTTTGATATGTAGAGTCTATGACTAGGAATCATTGTATTATTGCAATCTGTAGTAATACTTATCGTGTTTTCTTTCATATGGTAAATGGTAGGAGAGGCAGACCTCGACATGTTGTCGCACTAGATACATATGAGGAGGCTCAACAGGAGCCGCAACAGCATCCATAGCCACCACCAGCCCCACCTATGGTTGGCCAAGCAGGGATTGCCACTATCGTGACTCAGGCAGTCTCCACAGCGATGTCCACTATGCTTCAGCATTTCCATCCACTGCAGATGCAACAACCACCACCACTCCACCCCACCAGCAGGTGGTGCTACCAGTGGGGGCACCCGGGATAGTATGTTACAGAGCTAGGGGGCCTTCACTAAGGTCCACCCACCAGAGTTTGTAGGAAGTTCTGATATTATGGTAGCTAGTTGGTGGAAGAAAGATATTTAGTGTCACCCACGAATGATAGAGTGTATGTCGGTTTAGAAGCATCTGTTAGCCCCATTTAGGTTGGTTGGGGACGCTTTACAGTGGCGGGAGTGTATCAACACCTCATAGGAGAGAGATATTCTAACGATTGATGAGTTATAGGGAAGGTTTAAGGGGAAATACTTCCCACCAGCGATTAAGTCTGAGATGGGGGAAATATTTATGGACTTTAAGAAGGAAGGTCGCACCATAGCAGAGTACGAGGAAGAGTTTACCACACTATCCTATTTTTCTAGGGACGAGGTAAACATCGAGGAGAAGAAGATGAAGAAATTCGTGTCGGGGATATCTGGGCACATCCAAAAGTCATTATTGGGAAACTCGACTTTCAATAATTATTCAGATGGTAAATGCCTATCTATTACATTTCCAGGATCATAAGGGATTCCAGAAGACCAAGGGGGAAAAAGATAGAGCTCAGAAATATCAAACCTGCAGGGTGAGACAAATGGGAGCAGTAGTCACGGGGCCATGATTTTAGGGGTCCACAGTCTACTAATCAGCATAAGAGATTTCGAGGTTTCGATAATCGAAACAAACAAGGCCAGTCGGGCTAGGGTTAACAGGGCCAGGTCCGTCAGGTCCAACATAAGAGGGGACATTAGGGCCAAGGATAGCATGGTCGAAGCTAGTAGGGCCGACATCTAGAGAGGCGCTTGTTTCACGAGAATTATTACACTTTTGGTAAGAGGGGTCATATGTTAAGGCGATGTCCTCGGGTTAATCAGGAACGTCATGATCAAGGCGTATAATGAGGATATTCGATGCCATAGGGGCAGTGTCAGCATTTTCCAGCCCTGTGGATTGTAGAGCCAACTTTACAAGCTCCAGATTCCCCACCTTAGGGGCAAAAACCATAGCTACAGTACATCCGAGTATATCACATTGCACTGGCTGAGGGATCAATGTCGGTTCAGGAAGTTACGGGTATGTTACCTATATTTGGCATGTGAGGCATATTTTATTTGATACTGGTGCACCTCACTAATTCATTAAAACTAGCTTTGCACAAGAGTCGTGGATGATAGATTTTGCTTACGATATTGTACTTCATATTGATTCACCCGTGGGTATAGGGCACCTATAAGTTTGGTATGCCAAAGTATTGGGGTTGAGATTGGGTAACTCATGTTTGTGGTAGAATTACTGGTATTAGATATGTCTAAGTACGATGTCATATTAGGGATGGATTGGCAAGCTACGTACATAGCATGTGTTGACTGTTATAGTAGGTCCGTCATCTTCTCCATTCCAGGAGCATGAGATGTACTTAGTTGTGATGCCATACCCCGAGGGTGGGCCGAGCACGCACTGAGGAATGTTACCCCACCCATGACTTGGAGTTAGTAGCTGTGGTATTTGCTTTACATATATGGATACATTACCTCTCGGGGGACAAATATTAGCTATCCACAGACCATAAGAGCTTACAATACTTGTTCACGCAACGAGAGTTGAACATGAAGCAGAGAACATGGCTAGACTTTGTGAAATATTACCAGTTCGACATTCAGTATAACTCTAGGAAAATAAATGTAGCGGCGGTGACATTGAGCCACAAGCTAATTCTGCAGTTAGCAGTAGTGTGGAAGGCGAAGTGGAAATCGTTATGATAGATGTACCAAGATATTCGATGCCAGTATTGGTGGGACGACATGCAGAATGACATAGCCGTCTTTATGTCCAAGTTTGCCAAGTGCCAAAGTGGACCATCAGCACCCCGCAGGTATGCTACAGCCTTTTGAGATTCTGATGTGGAAATGGGAGATTATTTCCATGGATTTCATCACTGGATTACCTACGTCACAGTAAGCGAACGATTCTATTTGGGTGATCGTGGACCGATTGACAAAGGTGGCTCACTTTTTGTCAGTCAGGATATAATACACGTCAGAGCTTAACGCTAAGTTTTCCTCATAAAGATTGTGAAATTGCATGGGGTACCTCTCAATATTGTGTCGGATAGGTACAAGAAATTTGTGTGCCACTTTAGGAGGAGTTTTCAGCAGGCCTTAGGGACAGAGTTGAGGTTGAGTACCTCGTACCACCCACAGATCGATGGGAAGACAGAGAGGGTGAATTTGATAGTGTAAGATATGTTGCGGATGTGCATCTTAGACTTTAAGGGGAGTTTAAATTAGTACTTGCCTTTAGTGGAGTTTGCATATAATAATAGCTACCAGTTCACTATTAGGATGGCACCATTTGAGACATTATATGAGAGACCTTATTGTTACCCTTATGTTAGTTAGATGTGGGGGAGAACAAATTACTCGGGCCATATTTTATTCATGATACCTTGGAAAATGTGGAGATGATTCAGGTCAGGATTTGAATTTCCCAAGATAGGCTAAAGAGTTATGTGGATACGGGTCGAAGACACTTAGATTTTAATGTCGGGGATCAGGTACTGATTAAAGTGTCGCCCATGAAGGGGTGATGATATTTGGGAAGAAAGGGAAGTTGGATCCCCGGTATATGGGGACGAGAGGATTGGACCCATAACGCATTGGTTAGGACTACCGAAACACTAGCAGCGGATGTCTGACGTCTTTCCTGTTTCTGCATTGGAGGTTCCTTAGGGAGGAAATTGCCTACCAACATATCGATATTGATGAGATAGAGATATAGCCTGAATTTACCTATGAGGACAGACCCGTAGTCATTCTGGACCGTAGGGAGCGCCGACTTTGATTCAAGGTTATTTCGTTGGTACGTATGCAGTGGGGTCATCTTAAGGAGGACGAGTTGACATGGGAGAGGGAGGATGACAAGCGATAAAAATATTCAAAAACTTTTCTATACATTTACGTTTTAAATTCCAAGGGCGGAATTCCATTTTTAGGGGGGAAGAATGTAATATCCTGTATTTTTAACATAAAATAAAATCGACAGGAACTAAATTAAATTGGTTGAATTTAATTAATTAAGTTGTGAATAAATAAATTATTTATTATTTGATGTTATGTGAATTTAACTTTGCATGTTAGATAATTTATGTGGAAAATAATGGCATGTTCATTGAATAAGTGATATAGGATGTGTAACTTAATTGAAAATGTATATGTTGAATAAAAAATAATTCTGGTTCATTTCGAGAAGTTTTGGGAACTTGTTTAGGTGTTTTAGACCTCTAAAAATGGTCCTAGGGTACATGTATATCATTTGGGAGGTTATTGGGCTATTTCGATTATGAATTCAAGGCCATTTGGGGGTCCAAAAATGGGGGTTTAGGCCTAATTCGGGATTAAAAGTTTTTATAAGTTAAGTAAGAGTTTGGAAAATACAATTCGCACATCTAAAGAAACCCTAACAGCCCCATTCAAAGAGAAGAGTTACAAGGATCAATAGGAAGGGGGAATTTAGAGATTCAAGAATAGAATTCAAGAAGAGAAATGTAATACCCCGTATTTTTATGGCTTTTAAATTTAGGGATTTATTAAATTTAATTAAGATAAATTAATTTAATTTTAATCCTGTAAGTTGTTTCAAATATTTACTAGCGTGACGAGAGTTAGTAATTATTGAAAGTTTGTTGATCCGTTAGATATTACTTATTGAGTAAAGTAATATGTAGAATTGATTTTTTTTTTGTTAAAAATTGTCACGAGTGAATAAAATGGCAATTATGGAAATATAAGTCGGGACGCGCCTGTATCGTGTCAGGACTAAATTATTATTATATAAAGTGAATAAATTCTAAGTTGCTCGTATGGTCGTTTTGAGTGCGCCAAAGTGTCCGAAAGGGTCGAGATAGTCAGAAAAGTGTACCCGGAGGTTTAGTTTGGGTCTCGGGGCATTTTTAGGCCTAATTGGCATCCCGGGAGGGTATTTTAGACATTTTATATTTTTGGAGAATTAAACCCGCGAATTTTCGAAGGATATATCAGCCTTTAGGAGTTGTCTTCTAGGATTAACAAGCACAAATTCAAAGGACGACCATTGGAGAAGAAGTTGGCAAGTTCAAGAAATTCAAGGCCAAAGACTCAACCGTTTTCACCGCCACCACCACCAAAACGTAGATCGCGCGACGAGGAACACAACCATACCATTTCATCCACGAAATCAGAACCTTTAATTTCAGGCAAGTATCTATCTTGCTTTATTTTTGGTTAATTCCTCACCCATGTTAGTTTAGGATTGCCAATATCATGTTTTATGAAATAAAATGTTAATTTGGAGACTTTAAATCGCATGTTTAGAGAGATTCAATATATTCTGGATATACCCATCACATGTAGAGGATTACTCACGAATTACTATGAGTTTAGAAACAAGAAATCTGGGAGATAATTAGAGGAATGGATAATTCTTCCAAAATTAGGGTTTTTGAAGATTATGTCAATTTTACCCCATTAATTCGATACCGTTGATGTTTTTATACATGTTTCACGTAGGAAATCTTGTATATGTGTATATAGAACTTGTAGTATCGTTAATTGAGAATTTTAGACTTGTTAATGACATTTTTGAAGAAATTGGAAGATAAAACCCATAGGTTTAATTTGCAGTTTCTGGGCAAGAACTGCTTGATCGATCGATCGAGCCCAGAGCATCGATCGACCCTTTTTTTTTATCGATCGACCCTTCCTAGAAAACTGCATATTTCTCATTCGTTAGTTTAATCCGATTAAAATGTATGGGAACCATTGATTATTGTTGTTGGAGTATAATGGGATATAAAGATGACCAGTAGGGCCTAGGTAGACCCATTTGAGTAACATTTTAGTGTAGGATGAGATTTTGGGTTAACGAGAAATGATTCATGTGTATAATAAATCATGCATATTATTTAATAAAAAGACCGGGACTTGTAAGGGAGTTAGACCGGAACGTAAGTGAGTGAATGCCTACTGAAATTACACTTGTAATACTTCGAGAGAGGAGAAGTGAGTATGAAGTGAATAATAAATGAGAATCTAAATAACGAGTCCGTTATATGAAATAATCGAGTAAAATGTATAATAACGGATAATTATAATTATGGGTCGTGAGCGCACCTAATTTAACAATGTGGATGTGCATATACCTATATATATATGACTATGTGTTTGTGCATATATTATATCTGTATAAAAATCATACTCGGGCTACTTGCAATCACGGGGGTTTCCGTGCCGGGACGGTCTTATCTCGATGGGACCTTTATGGGGGATATCGACTCGTACCCTAGAACATAGGATTCCTTGGTACAGGCTATCTGATTGATAGTTAGACGGTCGTAAGAGACGTAAGGGTATGTGCTGACCTCTTAGTGACTTGGAACTATGCTTCACCTCCATTTGTTTGTGTTTTGTATTAATACAGTTCGAGAGTGATTCCGAACTAATAATTCCCTTAGTTTGTGTGGTACGAGGACTTGATAGCAGAGTATGCCATCACCATAGTTTTTATGTGGGGTGCCGTTAGTATATATATATTATATCAGTGATTGGTATATATATACTTATATGTGGAAACCTTGCACCATAGATTTTATGTGAGGTGCCGTTTGTATATATTATAAGAGTAACTAATATATATACGTATATCTATATGAGAACTTTCTACTGTGCGTAAAAAAAGTTAAGTAATGTATAAATTCTTCAACATCATTATAAGTATTCAGAAACTTCATGACGATTCAGAGTTATTCTAAATAACGTAATAAATTCTGAAGAGATTGATTTTCTAAAGTGAATATCATAACCTTATTTTTCAAGTGATAAGACTTTATGGAAAATGAGTGAGTTAGACTTTTGAGGTTTAGTAGCACGGTAGACGTGCAAACTAGATGAGAGGTGAGAATTCTCAAGAGAGTGTCGCATACTAGCACGGTTGTTGCATTAGCAGGTAAGCATTTTAAATACTTGCTAAACTATTTTTTTAAATTGTTTTACAACCGGGCTCTGACCCATTTTCTGCTATCTCTTTTCTCTTGTATATATATATATATATATATGTATATATTACATGTGCCTAGCCACAGGGGCGTCATTGCATAGGTTCTTTGGAGTGGATGCGCTGTAGCTTATGTGGGAGTTGCATTTTTCTTTGTTTTAGACGACCTCTCCATTGATTCTGTTCTTGTTATAGTTCTTCATAGTGAGGGCATGTGTCGTCCATTTCCCATTCAGTATAGAATTATCAGAGATGTATGTTCATTTATTTTCAGTATTCGGTATTCTTGGAGTACTAACTCTTGTCAGGATGATTTCATTTGTAGTTTCAATTTGGTTTGTGTAATCTAGATGGATTAATTCTTTTGTGTTAATTGCTATCCGTAGCACTTATGTGATTCTTAAACTGCTGGTTATTTAAAAAGGTTTTCAAATTTGAATTTAATAAGAAATGGAAATAAAGTTTAAATTGTTTTGACACTTAGCTTAATTATTTAGGGTGTTTAAATTGGAAAATTTTATTTAGCGACAGTGATGCTAAGAATGAACCAAATGATCACCTTGATTTTAATTTAATAAAGGATTGATCGCCCGATATTTAATTAGGCGGGGTGTCACAAGAAACTTCCACCTTCATCCTGAGGCAAATATTTTCTTGCTTAAATTAAATGTCCAATTTATTTCTTAATTCATCGTAGTAATCTCCCACATAATTTCTGGATTTTCATATGAACTTGGGATCAAATGGTAAGATTTAATCACATGTATGTAAAGGATATAAATCTAAATGTTGTAATTTAAATCTAAAATTTAGGATGACTATGATCTTGATATTTGATGATAGAATTCATGCCTTAGGTTCTTGAAATAATTGGAAAGCTTGATTTATATGTAGAGGGTTAGAACTCATGTTTTAGGATACGAAGTTATGATAATTATGTTCCACGTAAAATGCAAAAATTGAATTAGGAATTTGATGAAAAAGGAAGGGAAATTTCTAGTTTTATAAGTTATGAAATTTAATGTAAATTCTCGGTTCTTAGGATCGGATTTCATTGTTAATTTGTGTGATTAACAAACCTAGATGAAGTACTAAGTCACAGGGGATGAATTCTTATGATAACCATTGGAATGGGAAATGGGGAGGAAATAAGGATTTCCATACTAAGAAAACTTATCAGAGATCTAGGCTTCTTCCCAGATGTGAATTGATTCGGCCTCCCGAGGCGAATCGATTTGTTCCCTGGGGAAGGTTAAACTTGGACGATTATGGATTAGGGAGTTTTTACGAACCGATACGAGTTGGTAGAACGAGGTTTGGATGAATAGTGATTTTATTAAAAATGCTTTTCTGGCACTATTGTTAATTAGGGAACTTAAAAAGTGACTAAGATCGTTATATCCTATCATTTAAGAAATAAAATATTAAATTAACTAGTTGGTTAATTATTAATGTAGGATTATGTATGAATGAATAAATAGGGCATCCTAGGTAATTATAAAGTAATTACCTATGCATATTGTGTGATGATAATATGTAATTATTTATGTGTGTAAACATACTTATGTTTGTGGACGATCCTATTGGTTGGGGTTACGCGCGTTTCGGGATTATAGCACATGTCGACACAGGTGGGATAGGCATTGTGTAGGTCATTATTTTAGGTACTACGTAGTAGCGCCACTTACGAGAGGTAGGTGTAGATGATGGGATCCATATTATCACTGTTGGGTACGGTTCGTGCAATGGTAAACTGCGTACGGACCGCCCTACTTGTGTGTATTTTGTGATGTCCGTTTTGGATAAGGGACTCATTCGAACTTACTGATAGAGCACGTACGAGACACTCCTGGTAAATGCCTGTAAGTGCCGCATTTATGTAAGGACATATATATAATCCTATAAATTAAAGACATCAATTTATAGTCTAATGATGTAGATAATAAACGATAGACCCAATACTACATAGTATGCATAATAGATGTTTGTGTCACTTTTATGAGCAACATGACTGGGATACTATGGGAAGAGGTAAAATGGTCTAGACAATTACAGTTTAGTATACGGATTATGTTAGATGTACTTTTATTTAATTAGCACAATTATTATTTAATACATTTGGACTTGGGTGGTTATATGTATAATGCCACACTTAGATGAGGGGTGAGATGTTGAACGTATGTGAGTGCCGATGGGGGATGCTTACTTTGAATTAACTATATTATTTCACTTTAATTTCAGTAAATTAATTCTTGCAATTATACGACGTTGAACCAAATTATAAATATTTTATCCCCCCAGGTGTTCCTAGATATGGATAGCAGGACTGTTGAGAGATCAGCTTTGTAGTCTCACTTTACTTAGCGGAGTTCAGATTATGTTGCTACTCTACTTTAGTCCTTTTACTTTTGGATTAATGTATGGGCCTAAGGCCGAAGTCTATTTTAATTTAGTCGATTTGAGGTAGTTATATTTATGTTGGGATTTTATTTATCTTACATGGATGATGAATTATTATGAGAATGATATAAATTGATAAACAAGCCCAATCTGCGGCGTATTGTGTCTGACCAATCTTTACGTGAGAAAATAGGAGTTGTTACAACCACCACTAATTAATCCTACTACTAAAATTTTCTAATAATGGAGAAGTTAGGCCACCACAAATTGAACCTATGGTGTAAGGAAAAAGAAGAAAATTCGTGACTACAATTTATTTACTTAGCCTATAAATAGGCAAGGTTATCATTTGGTTAAAATAATCTGAGAAGTAGCAAAAATAAAATAAGACAATAAGCCTCCTTTATATTTATATTTTAAGTGTAGTGTTTTGAATGACGCAAAATTACTTGAGTTGGGAGCTTTCAATGAGTGCATTTTTCTTCTAAGTGGGAGTATTAGAGTTTGTACTCCAAGTTTCTTGAACATTCTTCTGGTCACTTTGTTTCTTGGAATTATGTGGTTTACTTTTTTGCCTATATACTTTCTAGGTAGAGGAATGTATATGTTGGGATGTCTCAGAACAATTAGAGGATAAATCAAAGGTGGGTAAAATATGTGGACTAAGGCTCGAAAGTTGCTTATCCTTGGATCTATGTTGATAGGCGTTGTGAATATGTTTTGGTTTTCCCACACCAATTTTACAATTAAAGGATTTGAGTTGCTACCCATCTTTTATTATTCTAGAAGATATTTAGAGAGTTTTTTTTTTAAAGATTTGTTACTACAACTTTCAAGGATATCGTATGTATGTTTAAATATTTTAACTCTTACTTGGGCTCCGTTTATGCCCATTATAATTGTCAAAAAACATGGCAAACAAGGATTAAATCCTCCTATCCTTATTATACCTCTAATACAATAGTATTAGAGGTATTAATAGTAATTAATGCATTATAAAATTATAAAATTATCAATTGTTAAAGAACAATGACATACAATATTGAGAATTCATATTAATACATGACAAGCTAAGCTTTATGCATTCCTTGCATAAATATTAATTAAAATAAACCTCTTGGGTTTTCAAATACTAAATTACTTGGGACCCGCATTGTACATAGCTCTGGAAAAAAAAAACTAGGCATAAAAAATATTAATTACAATAAGCATCTTGGCTTTTCAAAGACAAAATTACTTTAGACTAACGTATTCTACATAGATGTGGAAAAGAAAAAATAAAAACTATATAAGACTAGACCTCTATTGTTAGAGCAACCCTTACGCGCAGTGTAAATTTACACATAACTAGGCTAAATTTGTCTGTTAAAATACACAAAAATTGCTACGCGCAGCCGGTAAAAAGGGTAAAAATAGAATAAATCAGCAAAATCGTACCAAAACGACGTCGTTTTGGCTGGGGCCCTCATAACCTTGCGCGGAACATCATGTTCCGCCTAAGGTTATTGGATTTTCGATTTTGCCCCCCAAAAGTCTTACGGCTTTTACGTTTCTACCCTGCAATTAATTACCTCAACTTCCACCTACATTTCAACAACCAAATTAAATTCCACACCCCTATTTAAATCTACCCACCGTAAAATATTTTTTCACACTTCAAAAACCAACAAGAGTTTCCACAGACCTTTACGAAGGTAAATTCTCTGATTTATTTTTCCTTGTAAATTATTTATTTATTCATTTTAATATGCTTTTTAATTACTTAATTATTAAATTTATTTAGTTAGAGAATATCAGTAATTATTTCTGAAATATCAGTAATAAAAAATATCAGTAATTAATTATATTATCAGTAATAAAAAATATCAGTAATAGTTAATATTAATTATATTATCAGTAATAAAAAATATCAGTAATTATTTTTCTGAAATAATTATAGAATATCAGTAATTATATTATATCCATATGTAAATATTTCTGAAATATCACTAATAAAAAATATCAGTAATTAATTATATTATCAGTAATAAAAAATATCAGTAATAGTTAATATTAATTATATTATCAGTAATAAAAAATATCAGTAATTATTTTTCTGAAATAATTATAGAATATCAGTAATTATATTATATCCATATGTAAATATTTCTGAAATATCAGTAATAAAAAATATCAGTAATTAATTATATTATCAGTAATAAAAAATATCAGTAATACTTAATATTAATTATATTATCAGTAATAAAATAATCACGAAATATGTTAAGCAAATATAAAAATTTTGAAATTTTTTATGGGTAAATAAATAATATTTACTTACCTAAAAAAATATTTTTTGGTAATAATAATATTGAAGATACTAGAGAATGTTTTGAATAAAAAAATGAAAATGAAGAAAATGAAGACACTAGAGAATGTTTTGAGAGTGTTTAGAATACAAATAAAAATGAAAATGAAGAAGAGTAATCGTATTTATAAAAAAAAAAAAATGTAACCGTTGGATACATAAATAAATAGCCGTTGAAATGTAACCGTTGGATAAAAAAAAAATATTTAACCGTTGAAACCATTTGAAAGAGTTGGGGATGAAAGTGGAAATATTGGAAATAGGGAATTGCTTGGGCAGAACATCATAGCAAATAATTTTTTTTTTTTTTTCTTCCTTGCGCGGAACATCATGTTCCGTTTTGGGTGCGGGTCCCACAAAAAACCAACTAAGCCAATTGCATCTTTGTTATTTTATAGCTTAGTCAGTGTTATATTTGACGTTTTAGCTTACCCACAGCATACTCATATAGGCTATTTATACATGTTTAGCATACCCATAAGGGTTGCTCTTAGAATAGAGCCAAGAAAGCCTCTACCTCCAGCCAATTTTAAAGAATGGGATGGTTTAGTTCGACTTTGTTTTAATAGAAAGAGCAAAACCTTAGGTTCCATTTTCAGGCAGAAGAGTGTGCTTTCGGTGCTAGAGAAGGAGTACAAAACCCTGCGAGCATTACAACTTTTGAAGAAGGGATTGTCAGAATAAACAGATGTGGCTGCTGGGGTAAATACGCCGCGGTATGATGGTAAGGACCCGAGTATGGATATTGACGATGAAGAGGAGATGGAGATGGAAGATGGGGATGCAAAAGGGTCTGATTTTAAAGAAAAAGTTTTGGATGTGTTAAAGCAAGGAGAGTTTGAAGAGAAGAGATCGTCCAAGCTTGCCCACGAAGATTTTATGAACTTGCTTTATTTGTTTAGCAAGGCAAGAATTCATCTTTCTTGAGTTAAAGTGTGTCCCTTTTATCCCTTCTTTTTGAGTCTACAGTTTTATTTTCATTTTTTAAAAGGGTTTAGCATCTGTTATTATTATGTTAAAAAAAAAAAGTCCAGTCATAATTCACATATTCATATACAGAGACTTTGCAATCGCTGGAGTTTCTGGACTGCCATTTAATGTTTACACACAGGTGATGATTAAATTGAAATGTAAATGTGCTAAGTTATTATCTATGTGTTGTTCTATTGTTTTTTCAATTCTAATCAGCTGTAGTGATTTAAATTGAGGATCGTCTGGGTATGGGTTTTGTAAAGGATGCTTTTCACATGGAGCCTGGTGTTCTTAAGAAGTTAGTCTAGCTAAAAAGTCTTGGAAGGATTAGGATAGTTTTAAGTGATTTGCTCGATGGTTGATGCATAGAGTTACTGGAGTGATGTGATTGAGAAAAGTATTGCAAAAAGTTAAAATGGTATGGATGCCTTGCCAACTACTTTTTATAAGAACAAAAGATAGGGTTTGCTGATGAGAGGGGAGAGAGACTATTGAATTGTTTTTTTTTATGATTTAGAATAATATTTTAGGTTTAAATCTTTTCTTTATTTGGAAAAAATCAGTAAAAATATTAGATTTTAATGGTGGAGTTGTATTGTATCAATGAAGTTATCCAATTTTACAAGTGAATGATAAAACTTTCATTTAACCTAATATCACACATAAAAGTCTAAATTTTTTCTTCATTAGTGATGAATTTAATGACAATATTATGTTTTTTTACATGCATATTAAACACATTTCTACAAATTTGTTGATATAACATGTCATCAATTCTAAATTATTATTTGAGGGTTAGTTTTAATGCTTTCTAACCTTTCCTATAATTAGTATACTTACACTAAATGAATAAGAACATTTAATTTATCCTTCCCCTGTTAATTCGTCTCCCTACTGCTTCAACATTCAACACGTTCATGAATCTAAACCTCTCCGATTCAAGTTCAATCTGTACAGATTATCATAGTATGTTATAGCCAAATTACAGTGTAATGTATGTCCATCAGAATATCTAGTAATAGAGACCAAGGATTGACTACACAAAACGGCGATTGGAATGTTCAAAATATTTTTAATTTGAAATAATAATTATATTTTGGGTTTATGTTAAGACAATACAGTGAAGACGATAAAATTTCGCAAATCTGCATTACGTTATACAAATAATAAGTGAATTTATAGGACAATTATAAATAATAAAATAATTATTTTTTGCGAGTATAGTGAAATTTTATTACTCCTTTTGAAAAATATCGTACTATAAATCTACGCTCGCGCATCACGCGGGGTACATGCTAGTTGACATAATTTCTCTCCTCTTAACTTAATATTCAAGGGTTTAACTGATTTATTAAATTCTTTTCATGTCATGATTTATTGACAAACCTCTTAATTCTGGTTTTGAATACTACTCTCTTTGTGAAGAGTCTATGAGATCTTTCACGTATTTTTTTAAGAGATGTTTAAACCAGTAAATGAAATTTCTTAATTTTGTGAATATTTTTTTACTTGCCACCCCACGTTTTATATCGAAATTTGTGCTTGCACTCCACATTTTAAATTCAATGTGTTTGCATCCTACCATTAGTAAAATCCATTAGGTTCTATCAAAAATTAAAAAAAATACCACCCTACCCCTATTTTAATCCAAAACAGTATAAAAATTTACAAAAAAATTTTATACAATAAATCATTAAAAAATAATTAGAAATCTAAACATTACAGAAAAACAGTTAAATTTTTTGGAAATTAGATAAAATATTTTTAAAATCTAAAAATCGGGAAAATAAATATAAATTATAATAAAATATATTTAAAATCCAAAATAATATAAAAAATATCATAAATAACAAAATCTTGTAAAATTAAGGGGAAAACTCAAAAATACATTTTAAAATCTAAATATCATGAAACTAAATGTAAATTGCGAAAAATGTTTGAAAAATATTAAAAAGTTTGTAAATAATAGAAAAATATTTTAAATTACTAAAAAACATATAAAAAATAGGGAAAAGACTTATAAACAAATATTTTCAAAATCTGGAAATCATGTAAATAAATATAAATTACCAAATAAACATTGAAAAATATTATTTTTTCAATTAAATTTCAGAAATAATAGATTTTTTTTTCAAAAATTATAGAAAAGAATATTTAAAAATCTGGAGTTTTATCTATTTAGTATTTTTTTACATAGCTTTATTTATTACGTTTCTTGTTAGTTTTCTCCCGTTTTTGGACAGTTGGAATAGGGGTAAAAATATTGAGATGCTTCCTCACAATTGGGAACCTTCTACAATCGAACAGAAGGGTACGCATTGGATTCAAATTAGAAACAAATATGTTGATGTGATAGAAATAATGTCTAAAATCAAAGCAATTATCCATCATACCAGACATGGCTAGAATATTTCCAAATGATTGCTCATGGAAGTGTTAAAAAAATTCAATTTTTTTATCTAGGTGAGGAAAGAAAACCAAGATATCTATGATTATTTATTCACAAAATAGTTATATTTTTATTTGTAAAAGAATACTTGTAAATTTCTAATGAATGTGGATTGAGAATTGATTTGTAAAAATTGATTATTTTTTTAATCTCAGGAATTATTTGAAAAATACTAAGAATGATTAACATTGAAAAAAATGACTTATGGGTTAATTCTCCAGAAACACAAAATAGGAAAAGAAAAAAAAAAGAGAAAAAGTGGAAGCGTGTTAATTTTTTTATATTATAACAGGCGTGTTAAGATTTTTTTATAAGTTTTCCCCTCTTTTTAGGATTTTTTTGCAATTCAAGATGTTTTTCCGTTATTTTTTAAATATTTTTCGTAATTTATATTTATTTTCATGATTTTTAGATTTAAAAATATTTTTTCCAAGTTTTTTGTAATGTAAAATGTTTTTCTATCATTTACAGATTTTTAACTATTTTTTAAACATTTTTTTCGTAATTTACATTTATTTTCGTGCTTTTCAGATTTTAAAAATATAGTTATAAGTTTTTCTCCTATTTTTTAAATGAGTTTTTTGTTATTTAAAATGATTTTTCTATTATTTTCAGATTTTTAAATATTTTTAGTAATTTATATTTATTTCCATGATTTTAAATATATTTTTCTAATTTCCAAAATTTTTGACTATTTTTCTATAATTTTTGGATTTCTAAATATTTTTAATAATTTATTATATAATTTTTTTTTACTTTTATATTGTTTTGGATTAAACAGTGGTAGGATGGTCTTTTTTGAAAAATTTGAAAGCACCTAACGAATTTTAATAACAATGGGGTGAAAACACAAAGGATTTAAGATATGGGATTCAAACATAAATTTCGATATAAAATGAGGGGTGATAAGTGAAAAAAGTTCTATTCCCCCCCCCCCCCCCCTCAATTTTATTGTTCTCCTTGCACCCTTTATCGATAATATTTGGATATGTACTAACAGCATCAAATTATATTTTACTTTTTTCTTTCCCAAGTTTTTTCAGTTTTTCTCTTTCCCATATGAATTTTTAGAATTCCATATTTTTAGTGTGCTATTTGCTTAGGTCTCTGTAAATCCAAAAGATGATAAAAGAATAATTGATTTTTATGACAACAACGAAATTGAATATATATATGTCTTACTACTTATTTTTCTCTAAGTGTGTGTAAGCTTTTAAGATTAAGGAGATTCATCAACATATCAACAAAAGATCGCAACTCTTTATTAAACATTCAAGGAGATCAACACACAAAGCAACTTGGATGTTGAAGGAGTTACGAATCAAATGTAAGGTATAAACTCTCTCAGTTGATATGACTTTGAATCTAAAATATATTTACCCACAAACGTAACCTTTGAAGCTTTTTAGAAATATTTAAAATAACTTTTCAAAGATAAAATATCTTAATAACCCGATATAGTCAACTAAGTTTGTTTATAATCAACTATATTAGTTAGAATAGTTTTTGGGAGACCCTCAAAATTGTACACTAAACACAAATCCGGTGATGTGTCACACAAGTATTGGTTAGTGTTTTTATGTCATCATCGGCATTAACCAATACCTGTTTGAAACATTAACCAATTCCTGTTTGACACATCACTGGATTTTTATTTTGTATAATACAATTTGAGGGTCTCCCTAGAATCACTCAGTTAGTTATTATTAGGATGACTCAAGTTTTGGATACATTTTGGGAATTATAAACTTTATGAAGAACTAGTCGACTAAGGTCCCGTTTGTTTGCACCTCTGAAGTAAAAAAATAAGCCATTCAGATTTTAGAGAGAGCAAAAATAAGTTTGTTTTTCAAATAATTCAGATAGCAATGGTAATATTTTTCAATTAATGATTCAGAGGTTCTAAACCCTCTGAATATGGAAACTTAAATCTGAACCAAAATTCGTTTCCAATAATGCCCTTATTATGTCTTTGAAATCACAATAGTATATATAACCCATAGATAATCCATAATAGAATTGTGTCAAAATATAAGATAATAAAGAATTCTAAACATGATGAAACTCTTTTCAAACAAAATCTATATATAGTCACATAGATACACAAAAAATGCACAGAAGAATTTGACAGCTCCACAATCATGAAAACAAACTTCAATAGGTATATTTCTCTTTCTTTTTCTTTCTTTTTCCAACGTGTAAAATGTTATGTCTACTATTTATAAATAACAATTGTACAGAATTATGAACAATTAAAATAATGACAGAATAGAAACAGAATAATAGAAATGAAATACTTACTAGAATTTGCAGAAATAATAATAATAATTAGAAAGAAATCCGAGCCCTGTTGAACAGTCTCCTTAAGACAAAATTATTCCTCCAACGTGCTTGAGTTTAATGAATAATTGCCTCCCAAGATAGAACGGATTTTCGGATTTAATCAAGCAGCACAGCAATGGATAATCCCAGCGAACACAATTTCTGTGTTTGTACTCAACAGAACCAAGAACATGCAATGCAGAAATGAAGAAAATAATTTTCTGGGTAGAGGAAATAATGCAGTAGCAATTTCGAAATTTTTCAGTAGTTAAAACTGAGGGGGTAACATTTTATTTATAGTAAATGTCTTGACTGTTGGGAACAGTCAAAACCGAAATTAACTGTCAAAGCAGTTAATTTGGTTAACTGCTGACTCTTGGAATTAACTGATTATCAGTTAATTAAAGAATTCCGTAATTAATTAATTAAAGCCCAGAAAGTTAATTAGATTCGGCCCAAAAATTTAAGAATTTTTATAAGCCCAAGCCCGAGTCGAACCGAGCCGAGCCGGCCGGACGGACGGACGCGCGCGCGCGCGGGTGTGAACTTTTGACCGAAAGTCAACCCGAGCATAGCTTAGGTCATCTCCCCTTCAAAGAGTTGGGATACCCCCAAGGCATCCAAGCCTTAGTCCATACTTGGGGTGTTATTAACTCATCAAAATTCCACTACTCTTCCAATGTGGGACAAGAGTTAAAACACACCCAATTCATTAACTTTCATTGCTTTGTGAGTCACTTTGGGGACATAATTATCATTCATAACTTATTGAAATTGGACATATGAATATACTACGTTAATCTCCTTGCGGAGGTGAACGCGTTCGTATATGGTCCTACAATTTTCGTAGTGTGGGTCCCACCTAAATTTGAGCTCAAAGTTGCTCAAAAATCTGTCCAGAAAAATCTGGACAGCTTTATAATACCCATTTAAGTTCCAATTTTCCAACAATCCCCCACATGAATGATATATCACTATAAATAAAACAAAACAGATGCTTATGCAGATGCAGACACAAGTTGAGTAAAACTGAAGACTTATTGCATCGGGAGAAGTAGCCTAGTGGCCTTGAACTTTCCTTAGTGATATACTATCGGATTTACTTGGTTAATCAGTAGACTTCACGTCCTTGAACCGTCAACCGTTTTTGTAAACCTAGACAACAGTATTCACACAACAATTCTTCAACACAGTTGGTTCTCACGTTTGTGTTCATTTTGGCCGTGAACACCACTTGGTTCCGCAAGTATTTTAGAGAATATGCCTTTCATTATTCTCATAGAAGTGGCCCCCTTCTTACTCACGTAGGTGACTTCCATAAAGAGTATTCTGCAATACCCCACTTAGACGTACTAAGATATAGATGTCATTAAAAGCATAACTTATCCTAATTTCGCGGCAGATATGCACTGTCTTATCTTTGGAATGGATAGGATTAAATATCCTCCAGTGCTTACTGAATACAATGTAGTTCGGTTTGCCCATTGAACCTAGATCTTGGGATCTCCAGTCAGCTAGGTTGGGTTGCCACTATATTGATTCTTATTTATTTATAGGCTTTAGACCCATTCCTCTCGATGATCTTTCAACTTGCTCTCGGTTTAAACCTTTCGTTAGTGGATATGATATATTATCTTTTGACTTTACATAGTCAATTGTAATAATTCCGTTTGAGAGAAGTTGTCTAACGGTATTGTGTCTACGACGAATATGTCGTGACTTTCCGTTATACATGTGATTTTGTGCCCTTCCAATCGCTGATTGGCTATCGCAATGTATACATATTGCGGGCACAGGTTTAGACCAATTCGGAACATCCTCTAAGAAATTTCGAAGCCATTCAGCTTCTTCTCCAGCTTTGTCTAGTGCAATGAATTCAGATTCCATTGTCGATCTAGCAATGCACGTTTGTTTTGAGGATTTCCAAGATACGGCTGCACCTCCGAGGGTAAACATATACCCACTTGTAGACTTAGAGTCTTTTGTATCAGATATCCAATTTGCATCGCAATGTCCTTCAAGAACAGCTGGATATTTTGAGTAATGCAATCCATAGTTTTGAGTATATTTTAAATAACCCAAAACTCTCAATATTGCTTTCCAGTGATCTCTTCCTGGATTACTCGTAAATCGACTTAGCTTACTTATTGAGTATGCTATGTTCGGTCGCGTACAGTTCATGACATACATTAAACTGCCGATAATACGAGAATATTCTAGTTGAGATATGCTTTCACCATTATTTCTTGCTAGATGTAAATTTACATCTACAGGTGTCTTGGTAGGACTAATATCATACTTCTTGAATTTTTCAAGAACTTTCTCAATGTAATGAGATTGAGATAATATAAGTCCATCCGATGTTCTAGAAATTTTAATTCCTAATATAACATCGACGATTCCCATATCTTTCATGTCAAATCTACTACTCAACATTTGTTTTGTAGTTTTGACAATTTCCAAGTTACTACCCATGATAAGCATATCATCAACATAGAGGCATACAATGACATATCCATTATGAATGTATTTAAAGTAAACACATTTATCGCATTCATTAATTTTGAAACCATTTGATAACATTGCATTATCAAATTTTTCATGCCATTGTTTAGGTGCTTGTTTTAATCCATATAGTGATTTAACAAGCTTACATACTTTCCCTTCTTGTCCGGGAGCTTTGAACCCTTCAGGTTGCTCCATATAAATTTCCTTGTCTAGTTCACCGTTTAAGAATGCAGTTTTTACATCCATTTGATGTATTTCAAGTCCATTAATAGCAGCTATTGCTATTAACATCCGAATGGACGTTATTCTTGTTACCGATGAATATGTGTCGAAGTAATCCAACCCTTCCTTTTGCCTATAGCCTTTAGCTACAAGTCTAGCTTTATATTTATCAATTGATCCATCGACCTTCAATTTCTTTTTGAAGATCCATTTATAACCTAACGGTTTTGAACCTGGTGGAAGATCCACTAGTTCCCATGTATGATTTTGTAATATGGATTCAATTTCACTATTAATTGCTTCTTTCCAATTGGAAGCATCGGGTAAGGATATAGCTTCTTTATACGATTGAGGTTCATTTTCTAACAAATATGTTAGAAAATTCGGACCAAAAGATGTCGAGGTTTTTGCTCTTTTACTACGTCTTGGTTCATCCTCTATTGATTCAATAGGTTGATGAGTACCACTTGTAGTAGCTTGATTTGTCCTTTTAGGAGGACCAGATTCTCGGGTCATGCTATACGGGAATTCATTTTCAAAAAATGAAGCATCCCTCGATTCAATAACCGTATTTACATGAATGTCCGAAATCTCAGATTTACAAACTAGAAATCGATATGCACTGCTATTAGTAGCATAACCGATGAATACAGAATCCACGGTTTTTGGCCCTATTCTTACCTTTTTAGGTTCAGGAACCATCACTTTGGCTAAGCACCCCCACACTCGTAAATATTTATAGGAAGGTTTTCGACCTTTCCATAATTCATAAGGTGTCTTATGAGTCTTTTTGTGAGGTACTTTATTGAGAATGTAATTAGCAGAAAGTAAGGCTTCCCCCCACAAATTTTGTGGAGCTCCTGAACTTAATAACATTGAGTTCATCATTTCTTTCAAAGTACGGTTTTTGCGTTCAGCAACACCATTCGATTGAGGAGAATAAGGAGCGGTTGTTTGATGAATAATCCCATTTTCAGAACAAAATTCCTCAAATGGATATTCATATTCACCTCCTCTATCACTTCTAATAGCCTTTATCGTTTTGCTTAATTGATTCTCAACTTCATTTTTATATTGTTTAAATGCATTAATAGCCTCATCTTTACTATGTAACAAATATACATAGCAATATTTTGTGCAATCGTCAATAAAAGTAATAAAATACTTTTTCCCACCTCTAGTTTGAACAAATTTTAAATCACAAATATCGGTGTGAATTAAATCTAAAGGTTCAGTTATCCTTTCAATAGAATGGAAAGGTAATTTAGCTAATTTAGATTCCACACAAATTTCACATTTATGATTTTTATCAATATTGAATTTTGGCAAAAATTCCAAGTTAATTAATCTACGCAATGTATCAAAATTAACATGTCCCAATCTAGCATGCCAAATATTAGATGACTCAATCAAATAAGAAGAACTAGCAACTTCATTTATTGAAACAGATGTTTTAGGGGTTACAGTAAGAACATTCAGTTTAAAGAGCCCCTCATTTAGGTAGCCCTTTCCTACATACATGTCATTTTTAGACAACACAAAGCGATCCGACACAAACACAAGCTTGAAACCATTCTTAGTAAGGAGAGATCCCGAAATCAGATTCTTTCGGATATCAGGCACGTGAAGAACATTGTTGAGAGTAAGTTCCTTTCCAGAAGTCATTTTCAAAGCAATCTTTCCTTGTCCCACCAGCTTAGAAGTGGAAGAATTTCCCATAAAAAGGTTCTCCTCATTTTCTAAAGGCTTATAGGTGGAGAACATCCATTTGTTTGCACAAATGTGTCGTGTGGCTCCAGTGTCCACCCACCATTCCTTGGTATTTCCAACCAAGTTACATTCAGAGACAACGGCAGAAAGATTCATATCCGCCAAATCATTGACGATATTCACACCCTCAGTTACATTAGATTGAGGATTGTTTTTATTTTGCTTCTTCGGCTTACGACACTCACTTGAGCGGTGTCCCGGTTTACCACAATTGTAGCATTTGCCTTTGAACTTTTTCTTATTATGTTTGGAAGTGCCTTCCCCGTCATATTTTCGTTTGTTCTTTTTAGGACCTTCAACGACATGGACCTTTGTTTCCATCGGATTCTTCCCACTTTTCTTTTGAGATTCACGGTTGTCTTCTTCGATTCTTAGCCGGACCACCAACTCCTCCACATTCATCTCCTTACGCTTGTGCTTGAGATAGTTTTTGAACAAAGTCCAAGAAGGTGGCAACTTTTCAATAATTGCAGCAACTTGGAAAGTTTCACTGATTGACATTCCTTCAGCATGAATGTCGTGGAGGATCACTTGGAATTCTTGCACTTGCGAGATCACAGATTTAGAATCAACCATTTTGAAGTCCAGAAAACGCCCAACGATAAATTTCTTCATCCGAGCATCTTCAGTTTTATACTTCTTTTCCAAAGAATTCCATAATTCCTTGGAAGTTTTGATAGTGCAATAGACATGGTATAAAGTCTTGTCCAAGTAGGCCAAAATATAATTTCGGCATAGGTAGTCCGAGTGCTTCCAAGCATCGACAGCAGCAACCTTTTCAGCATCATCTCCCTCTTGAATAGAGGGGCAATCTTCATATACAAACCTGCCCAGTTGGCAGGTAGTGAGATAGAAGTACATTTGTCCTTGCCAACGTTTGAAGTCAGCCCCAATGAACTTTTCAGGTTTCTCCCCGTGTGGCATAGATACGGGTGCAGTCACATTTGTGTTGGTGACAATCAGTTTCGTAGGAGCAGTGTTCGTACTTTGCGATTCCATTTCTGTTACAAAAACAGAATTTTTATCAATGATAAAATTCATATATAATGAATTAATCAAAACAGAATACAAAATTATGTGCAACAATTTCCTCCAAATATGATTCACAATAAATGAATTCCAAAAGAATTCAAATAATAATTCAGAATAAAAGTGAAATATAAACAGAATTCCGTACAAAACAGAATTAAATTATAAAATCTGTGTCACACTAATTTTTAATAATAAAAAGAATTCCGTACAAAACAGAATTATAATTTAAGATAAAATTTTTTTAGATAAACAGATTTTAACAAGAGTACACAAATAAAATTTTATTTTCTAAAACAGAATATAAAAACAGTATAGAAATTAATTTCTATATTAAAACTGTTTTACTAATTTCTACAATAAAGCAGTAAATTAATTCATTTTTCTGTCAAAACAGATTTTATTTCAAACAAATAAATTTCTGTAATAAAAAAAAATTCTGTACACAAAAAACAGTAGAACTAAATAATTTTGTCTTAAGATTGTTATGTCTACTATTTATAAATAACAATTGTACAGAATTATGAACAATTAAAATAATGACAGAATAGAAACAGAATAATAGAAATGAAATACTTACTAGAATTTGCAGAAATAATAATAATAATTAGAAAGAAATCCGAGCCCTGTTGAACAGTCTCCTTAAGACAAAATTATTCCTTCAACGTGCTTGAGTTTAATGAATAATTGCCTCCCAAGATAGAACGGATTTTCGGATTTAATCAAGCAGCACAGCAATGAATAATCCCAGCGAACACAATTTCTGTGTTTGTACTCAACAGAACCAAGAACATGCAATGCAGAAATGAAGAAAATAATTTTCTGGGCAGAGGAAATAATGCAGTAGCAATTTCGGAATTTTTCAGTAGTTAAAACTGAGGGGGTAACATTTTATTTATAGTAAATGTCTTGACTGTTGGGAACAGTCAAAACCGAAATTAACTGTCAAAGCAGTTAATTTAGTTATCAGTTAATTAAAGATTAATTAATTCCGTAATTAATTAATTAAAGCCCAGAAAGTTAATTAGATTTGGCCCAAAAATTTAAGAATTTTTATAAGCCCGAGCCGGCCAGACGCGCGCGCGTGGACTTTTGACCGAAAGTCAACCCGAGCATAGCTTAGGTCATCTCCCCTTCAAAGAGTTGGGATACCCCCAAGGCATCCAAGCCTTAGTCCATACTTGGGGTGTTATTAACTCATCAAAATTCCACTACTCTTCCAATGTGGGACAAGAGTTAAAACACACCCAATTCATTAACTTTCATTGCTTTGTGAGTCACTTTGGGGACATAATTATCATTCATAACTTATTGAAATTGGACATATGAATATACTACGTTAATCTCCTTGCGGAGGTGAACGCGTTCATATATGGTCCCACAATTTTCGTAGTGTGGGTCCCACCTAAATTTGAGCTCAAAGTTGCTCAAAAATCTGTCCAGAAAAATCTGGACAGCTTTATAATACCCATTTAAGTTCCAATTTTCCAACATAAAAGAATTTCACAGCAGATGTTGTAAAAAAAAACAGACGTTGAAAACAAAATAGCATCCTTTAAAAGCTCCAAACTCTTTCTTCTTCTTCTTCTTCTTCTTCTTCTTCGTTTTTTCTTTATGTTTGCAATCTCTTATGCCTCTGTAAAATTCGTACCATTATGCCTTTGTAAAACAACCCACGATGTGTATATTTATAAAAACAACCCTGTATGTGTATATTTAATTGATCAAACGTGTGTATAACTCTTATAAGAGAAAGGAAGTGACCTCTTTATTTATTATAGCGATCGACATATGTCAACGTATGTCAAATAGTAGTCGACATATGTTGACTTATGCCATAGACTTCTGTGATGTAAAGAGCAAGCTGTGAAAGGAATTGTGCTAGCCGCATTCAGGATTATGGTCAGTGTTGGATATGAAAAATATTGTGTTTGGGTCAGTGATAGGCATGTATGGTAAAAAAATATTGGGTATAACTCTTATAAGAGAAAGGCAGCTAAGATCTGCGCTGAAGACTTTTTCACTATTCTGGTATCTCTCGAACCTCTGAAGAAGCTAATTGAAGAAGAGAAACCGGGAAGCCAAACGGATGGAAATACTGACATCTAACTCTTTTGTTACTCACTGAGATGAGTTATGTTCATGTTATCTTTTGGATTTATTTGATATCGTCTTTGTGCAGCTTTGTTGTAAACTCTGTGATTTTGTGCTAGTTTTTTAATTTCTCATTTCAACACACAAAAGAAAAAAACGCTGATTTGCATATGCTGACATATATGGTAAAGAAATAATGCACTTTTTTGACATATGCTGATCACGCCTTATTTATATGGCATTAAGGATGATCATGTGTATAACTCTTCATTGCACTTTTTTTGACATATGCTGATATATATGGTAAAGCACTAACACACTTTTTTTAGTGATGGTGAGCAATTAGTTCATCAAATTTATAAATTGTCAATTTTATTTAATAAACATCTTGTTTTTATAATAAACAACATTAGTGGTATGTTATTTTAATTAACATTTGTATTTTATAATTAAACCTCTTGTTTTTTTTTATAATTTAACTTTTTCACCAAATTTATAAATTGTCAATTTTGTTTAATAAACATCTTGTTTTTATAATAAACAAAATTAGAGGTCTGTTATGTTAACAAACATTTATTTTTTATAATTGAAACTCTTGTTTTTTTTTATAGTTTGTTTTTTCACCAAATTTATAAATTATAAATTTTATTTAATAAACATTTTGTTTTTATAAACAAAATTAGTGGTCTGTTATTTTAACAAACATTTATTTTTTATAATTGAAACTTTTGTTTTTTTTGTAATTTATTTTTTCACCAAATTTATACATTGTCAATTTTGTTTAATAAACATCTTGTTTTTATAATAAACAAAATTAGTGGTCTGTTATTTTAATAAACATTTGTTTTTTTATAATTAAACCTCTTATTTTTTTATAATTTATTTTCTTCACCAAATTTATAAATTGTCAATTTCGTTTAATAAACATCTTGTTTTTATAATCGACTAATTCTGAAATATAGTAGACTCTATTAGGCTTTCTCAACGTAAACAACTAGTTTTCCAAAATATCTTTTGAAACTTTGCCGGAATGCTCACAAATTACTAGTTTTCTTCAAGACATTATATATGAACCTTGTAACATCAAATGAACTCATCTTTAAAGGTTTAAGAACACTCCACACATACACAAAAACCTCACCTCAAAGTTCATCATTGAAAGGGCTGAAGAGTGAAATACTTAGTATAATAGAGAGAAAAATCATATTCTTCCGCATGAAAAACTAATGTTCATCAATGCTTCATTCTCTAGGTCTTTAACACTAAGGGGAATTTTTCAAAATAAATATAGAAGATTTAAACATCATCAACGACAACAATAATCATGTGAATTAAGGAAAAAAGATTCATCTACAACAAGTTTAACATAAATAGTTCCAGTAAGAATAAGAAGGGATTAACTTCATTCTCTATAACAAACACAAGATTTTATCTAATATAAATATCAAGGCTTTTATTTAACAACAATCAAAGGTTCTTATTCTCCAACAAATGAAGGATTTTGTTCATGGTTCAACAAAGTGTATTTATTGAGGTACCTCCGTCCACTGTTAAGGTATTTCACTTTCGTATATTCAATGTAATGGTGAATACAAAAGTATGCCCAACCTTAGGTTTTGGCCAAGGTCAAGCGGAAGAGTCTGATGTCTTTATAACAATCAGAGAGCCCTTAAGAAGTAACTGAATAACTTCTATAAGTAGTTGCTGTTGGATAATATGTATGCAAATAAAAAAATGGAACTCTTTATATATCACAGTAATGTAAACTTCAATATAATAATGTAACTTCTGAATAGATTCCGAAAAACTTCAAGGCGTGATGTCACTTTCCTAAATACAGTATTTGCCCCACACGAATAACTTCATATACAAACGGGAATTCATAAATTCGTACTCAAGATACAATGAAGCAACTTGCACTGTCTGCAACTTGTATATTTGAAAACAACATTTGGATGCAGCAGCGAAGAACAATCAATCAAGTTCTTATTCTGTTTATGTGCACAAAACAGAATAAGATAATTCATATCTCCTGAAAATTATAAGAGAGTAATTGCAAGGGCTGAAAAATTCGGAACTGGGTTAATCTTAATTATGTATAATTTCGAAATAGGATGCCTTTATTTATAGGAAATGAAAAGCTGCATCTCAGGGGTCATGACTGTTAAGTTTTAACAGTCCTTACTTAATTTTGAAATGGTATGAGTGTTAAACCATTTCCGAACAGGTACAATAATACCGAAACGGTTTTACATGGACCCACCAAAAAGTGACAGCGCCCGCGCTATCGCGATTCGACCCGGAAGAATCCCGGCAACCCGCTACTACTACGAACACAAAGTGCGCCACTAGCGCCTCTACAGCCCACTGCGCCGCACGCGCGCATTCGTGTGCGTACGATGCTTCACACCATATTGGAGGTCTCTTGAATAGCCTCTTAAATGCTAGATGAAGTAACTCTTCATATTCCATTTCTACTTATTAAGTGCACACTTTCTTAATATTTTTCCAATGTGGGACTCAAAGGTTGCCCACTCCTTTTATAGCTTAGTGGGTATCACTTAGCTTTACTCATTTTCCAAAGTGGGACACTTTCCCTTTTATATTGGGTTAGCTTCCCACTTTTCTCCACACACTTCCAATGTGGTACAAGCTTTTAAGCTTTTACTCCCAAAGCTCTTACTCACTTATTTTAAAAATTCTCTAACATTCCTCCACCATTTTCGTAATAAGTTTTGTAAATCTTTGATTGTTTGTTAGACTGTGTATAAGTATTGGTGTCTCACAACTTGAACCAATACCTTGTGAAGATTCGTCAAGGATAACTATGAAAGTATAGTAGACTTGTCTTTGAACTATCAATCCATATTGATGAGCCGGATTTATCTTCACACACAAATGTTTTAGTTATTGATATCCATATAACCTGACACATGTTTTAGGCCTTGTGTCTGTACCTTAATTTCGTGAGTGCTTTAGAGTCAAACCCAATTCTCATAGGTAGAGACACCACCTCCACACTCATATAGGTAGACTATCATAGGTGTCCATGTAACTAAAACACCATAAATCTATTAAGATTAAACTCATCCTCTTTTATTATTCAATACATGTTCTAAGCACTTATCCTTGGGATGTTTGATTTTGTAGTGCTTACAATCACGTCGTATGATGTACTTAAATCATTAAACTTGAGAATTGAATATATTAAGTTTCAAGTTGAGTTTCCATCAAGAGTGATTATTGTTAATGGGTTTTAGTCCCATCCCTAATGATGTCTTAGACACCATTCCTCTTGCAAGACCTTTTGTAAAAGGATCAGCTAAATTTTGACTTGATTTTACATAATCCACTGTGATTACACTATATGTAATCATCTGTTTGACATAACTATGTCTCTGGCCAATATGCCTAGATTTTCCATTATACACTTTACTATAAGCTCTGGAAAGTTTAGACTCACTATCACAATGTATAGATATTGGAGGCATTGATTTTGGCCAAACTGGGATTTTAATCAATAAATTCCTTAACCATTCGGCCTCTTTACTAGTTGCAACTAATGCTACAAACTCAGCTGCCATAGTAGAATTAGCTATACAAGTTTTTTTCTTTGATCCCCAAGAAATATCTCCTCCACCAAGAGTGAAAATCATTCCACTTGTTGAGGAATGATCCTCCCTCTCAGTTATCCAACTGGCATAAAAAAAACCTCATAATACTGAAGGATATCCACTATAATATATACCATAGTCCATAGTTCCTTTCAAATATTTTAATATTCTATTGAAAGCATGCCAATATAATAAACTAGGACTACTAGTATATCTACTTAATTTACCAACATCATATGCAATATAAGGTTGAGTACAAGTCACGGCATACATTAAACTACCAATTACTCGTGCATATTCCAATTGTAAAATAGCTCTACCAGTATTAGGGATCATCTTTAGCTATGACTCAAAAGATGTACTAACAAGTGTGCAATCAAACTGATTAAATTTCTTTAAAATTTTCCCAACATAATGAGATTGAGTGAGAATTATATTTTTATTTTTCCTTATTATTCTCATTCCTAATATGACATCAGCTACACCCATATCTTTCATATCAAATTTAGAAGACAGAAAACTCTTTGTATTATTAATGCTTTCTAAATCAGCACCAAGAATTAACATGTCATCTACATATAAACAAATGATCACACCTTTACCATTAGCAAATTTACTATAAACATACTTATTAGATTCATGAATTTTAAAACCATAAGAAATAATGACTTTATCAATTTTTTCATGCCATTGTTTAGGTACTTGTTTTAGGCCATATAAGGACTTAATAAGTTTACATACTTTATTTTCTTGTTCAGGCATAACAAACCCTTCAGGTTGTTCCATGTAAATATCTTCTTCTAAGTCACTATTTAAAAAGGCAGTTTTCACATCAAATTTGATGAATCTCAAAATTATATATGTATGCTAATGTAATTAAAATTCTAATAGTAGATGTTCTAGCAACTGGTGCATAGGTATCAAAATAATCAATTCGTTTTTTTGTGTGTAAAACCTTTAACAACCAATCTACCTTTGAATTTATCAATTGTTCCATCTATTTTCATTTTTCTTTTAAAAATCTATCTACACTTGATAGGTTTAGACCCTGGTGGTAAATCTATTAACTTCCAAATTTTATTTCCCATAATTGAATCCATTTCATCATTCATAGCTTCTTTCCAAAATGCTGAATCTACAGACTAAATTGCTTCACTATAAGTTTGTGGGTTTGTTTCAACACTAAGAGTCAAAGAAAATTCATTACAAGTCGTGTTTCTAGTTCCTTCAACAAGATAGACTACAAAATCGGGAACAAAGCTTTTTTCTTTTCTAGGTTTTTTACTTTTTCTAATCTCTTCTTGTTCTACTGGTGGAGTATCAGGTAATTGTCAAGCAGTGTTTACTTCTTTTTCATTATTTATTCTAGGAATAGAAGAAAAACTTTGTTCATAAAAAATCGCATCTCTCGATTCAATTATTGTATTTACCTCAACAGAATCATTAGGTTCACTAACCAAAAATCTATAGGCTTTACTCTGTTGTGCATAACCTGTGAAAATACACTCAACGCCTTTGCTTCCTAATTTATTTCTCTTAGTTTCAAGTAGTCTTACAATAGCTCTATAACCCCAAACTTTAAGATTACCTAAATTAGATTTTCTATTCTTTCATAATTCGTAAGGAGTTTTCTTATTAACTTTAATAGGTATCCTATTCAGAATATGACATGCAGTTAAAAGTGCTTCTCCCCAAAATCCTTTACTTAAACCAGAATAAGAAAGCATAGCGTTAACCATTTCAGTTTGTGTCCTATTTTTTCTTTCTGCTACTCCATTTTGTTGTGGTGTATAAGGTGCAGTAACTTCATGTACAATACCCATATCTTCACAAAATTGAGGAAAGTGATATTCACCACCTCTATTAGATATAAGACATTTTATTTTAGTATCACATTGATTTTCAACTTCATTTTTATATGTCTTAAATCTATTAAGCACATCATCCTTAGAGTTTAAAAGATATACGTAACAATATTTTAGTAGGTCATCGATAAATGTAGCAAAATACATACTACCACCTCTAGTAGGTGTTCCATATAAATCACAAACATCACTAAGTACTAATTGCAACAAAGATGTTGTTTTTTCTATTTTTGGAAAATAAAATCTTGTTATTTTTGTTTGTATGCATATTTTATACTTTTCATTCATATCATTCTCATATTTAGGAATTAAATTTAAATTAACCATGAAATGCATTTTCTTTGTATTAACATGTCCTAAACGACTATGCCATAATGAAAGATAATCAACGATATAAGCAAGATAATCTTTTTCATTGATATTGAGCTTAAACATGCCCTCATACAAATATCCATTGCCTACAAAGGTGCCACTCTTAGTCAGAATAAATTTATCTGACTCCAATACAAGCTTAAAGCTAAATTTGTTAAGAAGACTTCCAGAAACTAAATTTTTCCTAACATCAGGAACATGAAAAACAATGGTGTGACTAAGGATTTTTTTGGAAGTGAATTCGAGATCCACTGTCCCTTTGCCTTTAATCACAACAGTTGAAGAATTTCCCATATAGAGAACATCTCCTTCCACAGTTTCATGGGCAGGGAACAAACTCTTGTCCTTACATACATGTCTTGTGGCACCAGAATCAATCCACCAAGAGTTATCTTCTCCAAGCATATTAGCCTCAGATATTATAGTAGAAAAATTTTGCTTTGTGTCTGATGACCCTCATTTTTCTTTTAGTTTCGTGAGCTCACAACAATCCTTCTTGAAGTGACCTGGTTTATTGCAATGAAAACAATTTCCTTTCTTCTTTTTGTTTGCTTTAGAATTATTTGAAAAATTCTTCTGCTTGTTATTTTTTCCATATTTGCCATATTTTTGCTCATTTCCTTCCTCCACCACATGGACCTTAGAAACATAATTTTCCTATTCCTCTTTACCATCTAGAATTTGAGACTCTTATTCAATTCTTAAATGAGTCTCTAATTATTCAAGTGAAAGATCTTCCTTTTTGTGTTTGAGTTCTTTCTTATAATCTTTCCATGAAGGAGGAAGTTTTTCAATTATGGCATAAACAATTACATTATCATGCATATTTAAAATTTTAAGCTTGCAATGATTTAAGATGCGTTGGATGTCATGAAATTGTTCAAGCACAAGCCTATTATCATGCATTTTAAAGCTTAAAAACTGACCGATAAGGAACTTCTTACTTGTAGCATCTTCCGTAAGATATTTGGTCCCCAATGTGTCCCATAAAATTTTTGTAGTCCCAATATTTTGGTACAAGTTGAACAAATTATCAGCAAGTGCGTTGAGAATGCGACCATGACACAGATAATCATCGGTCTCCCATTTTGTGCGTTGCCTAGTCTATTCCACGGTTTCATCTTCTTCTTTATTTGGTTTCGGTTGTGACAAGACATACACAATCTTCAATGTTGTTAGAAGAAAGTCAACCTTTTTCTGCCAATGCAGACAATTACCACCATCAAAACGGTCCAACTTGACAAAGCCTTCTATTATTTGTCGAAGTGATTTGGAAGAGTCGGCCATTTCTGATATTACTTTATTTAGATTGTTTGATAATATGTATGCAAATACAGAAATGGAACTTTTTATATATTACTATCGTTGATCATGTTCATCAATGATTCGTTCTCTAGGTCTTTAACACAAAGGGGATTTCTTCTAAATAAATAGAGAAGATTTCATCAATGATTCATTCTCTAGGTCTTTAACACTAAGGGGATTTCTTCAAAATAAATAGAGAAGATTTAAACATCATCAACGACAACAATAATCATGTGAATCAAGGAAAAAAGATTCATCTACAACAAGTTTAACATAAATAGTTCCAGTAAGAATAAGAAGGGATTAACTTCATTCTCTATAACAAACGCAAGATTTTCTCTAATATAAATATCAAGGCTTATATTTAACAACAATCAAAGGTTCTTATTCTCCAACAAATGAAGGTTTTTGTTCAAGGTTCAACAAAGTGTATTTATTGAGGTACCTTCATCCACTGTTAAGGTATTTCACTTTCGTATATTCAATGTAATGGTGAATACACAAGTATGCCCAACCTTAGATTTTGGCCAAGGTCAAGCGGAAGAGTCTGATGTCTTTATAACAAGCAGAGAGCCCTTAAGAAGTAACTGAATAACTTCTATAAGTACTTGTTGTTGGATAATATGTATGCAAATACGAAAATGGAACTCTTTATATATCACAGTAATGTAAACTTCAATATAATAATGTAACTTCTGAATAGATTCCGAAAAACTTCAAGGCGTGATGTCACTTTTCTAAATACAGTATTTTGTCCCACACGAATAACTTTGTATACAAATGGGAATTCACAAATTCGTACTCAAGATACAATGAAGCAACTTTCACTGTCTGTAACTTGTATATTTGAAAACAACCTTTGGATGCAGCAGCGAAGAATAGTCAATCAAGTTCTTATTCTGTTTATGTGCACAAAATAAAATAAGATAATTTATATCTCCTGAAAATTATAAGAGAGTAATTGCAAGGGCTGAAAAATTCGGAACTGGGTTAATCTTAATTATGTACAATTTTGAAATAGGATGCCTTTATTTATAGGAAATGAAAGGCTGCATCTCAGGGGTCATGACTGTTAAGTTTTAACAGTCCTTACTTAATTTCGAAATGGTATGAGTGTTAAACCATTTCCGAACAGGTACAATAATAGCGAAACGGTTTTACACGGACCCATAAAAAAGTGACAGCATCCGCGCTATCGCGATTCGACCTGGACGAATCCTCGCAACCCGCTACTACTACGGACACAAAGTGCGCCACTAGCGCCTCTACAGCCCACTGCGCCGCATGCACGCATTCGTGTGCGTACGATGCTTCGCACCATATTGGAGGTCTCTTGAATATCCTCTTAAATTCTAGATGAAGTAACTCTTCATCTTCCATTTCTACTTATTAAGTGCACACTTTCTTAATATTTTTCCAATGTGGAACTCGAATGTTGCCCACTCCTTTTATAGCTTAGTGGGTATCACTTAGCTTTACTCATTTTCCAATGTGGCACATTCTCCCTTTTATATTGGATTAGCTTCCCACTTTTCTCCACACACTTTCAATATGGGACAAACTTTTAAAATTTTACTCCCAAAACTCTTACTGAGTTATTTTAAAAATTCTCCGTCACTTGTTACTTTCTTAAGACTCATAGGACTTGAAGGAATATACACCGGTGATCGGGATACGGGTCGTGGTTTAAACCAAGAAGAAGCATTCACACGAGCAGGGGACACACGGTGGGGTTCACATTACGGTACACTTTTGAGTTTAGATCACTTGTTCTCTGCTGTGATTGGTGTACTTGAGGTGGTTCAAGTTGATGGTGATATAGGTACTCAGAGAATAGAAGCATATGATCGGATTAGCTATTTGCAGTGCTTTGATTTTGTGTTCAAATTGCAGTTAATGAAAGCAATTTTGGGGATTACTAATGACTTGTTGCAATCACTACAATGGATCAAGATATTGTGAATGCAATGGATCTTGTTAAAATAGCTAAGATGTGTTTACAAAAAATGAGGGAGCATGGATGGTGTGGAGGCAATTGTTATGCAATACAAATAAATACGAGAGAAGCAATTATCAAGAAAAAAATAAGGAATATAAGATGTCAATCACACAACAAAGGATGTACGTGGTTCAGCAAGGATGTGCCTACGTCCACGGTGGTGCAGTCGATATTATTTCTATATACTCCGGAGAGTAATTACAGAGAATACAACTTATCCTTTTGCCCCGGACCTAGGGTCTAATATATACATGTACATGTAGGTAAGTGGAGGTGATGGGTTTCTCCACATTTTCCATCTCCCGTATAACTTCCAATTTGTGGAAACGTGGGGGAGACCGGATCAATATAAGAGATGAGGGGTCCGGACTTTGGGCTGCCAGGACTAGGCTACTCGTCCGGGCCCATGGTTCTAAATTTCGAGTACCCAAAATTGCCTCTAAATTTATTGGGCCATGTTTATGGGTTCAATGGATTTAAATGATCATCCATTATGGCTGATTTGAGATTCTTTGAAAACTGTGAAGTTGATTTGGCGGCACCCGCTTCGCTTATTGTGCGCTATAATTAGAATTGAAGGCTTGTTGGGATAGTCACTTTTTCTTCCGTCGCTTCAGCCTTTCCAGTACTCTTCTTTCTTTTGATAACTCTAGCGCCTCGTACCTTCTTCTCTCAATCCCCATTCCCATTACTTCTTAGTCGTCTTGAGCTCGTGCTTCTTCATCACTTGAACCGATCTTCTATTTTGTAAGTTTCTCATGCCCTTTCTTTGCACTTTCTCTTTAGTTTGTATCTTTTCTTGAGTTTTTCAATGGCGAAGATTGGAAATAGGTCAATCTCTGAATTTAAGAAGTTATACAACATCCCTGAGTGGGTAGATATTGAGTGTTATGCCTCCCCTCTAGGAACGTTAGGGATATAGAGGATGCCCACTGGATCTATGTTTTGTTACTTTCCCAGGGGGGACTTACTTTTCCCCCTAATGATCTATTTTTGCACTTTTTTGGCTATTTTAATATTGTTCCTACACAATGCTCGCCCAATGTATGGAAAATAGTGAATGGTGTGCATAGGATAAATCAATTGTATGGCACTAGGTTAGGACTTGCCAAGGTTTGCTTTTGTTACTCCTTTTCTCTAACTAGTTCAGGTATCCCTTACCTCAAAGCTAGGAGCCTTGACAGGGTATTGGTAGTAAACCAACCTGATTCCCATAAGGACTACTGGTAAGAAGGTTTCCTTGTTAGAAATTGGCAGTTTTCTCCCCAATTTGAAGGGTCGAGGTCGGAGAGGTTCATTGTTCCTTTTTACGGAGAAGAATATATAGGTAGACATTGTACTTTTGTTTCACCCTTTGCTGATTTATGAATTTTCTAACCCCTCTTTGCTTTTTCTTCCACAGCGAGGTCAAAGAATTTGGAGCCTGCTCTCAGCGAGGTTCGTATCTCGGAGTTGGTAAAAGCTTGGAATATCAGGGAGCCTCTGGGTAACGGTGAGCATCCCAGGTCTTCTGCCTTTTTGCTCGAGTATAAGAACGTTGGCTCCAGCTTTATAGCACGGCCTGTGGATAGTGTACCAGAGTTCGATTCGTTCGAAGAGACTACTGCTGAGCCTATCCAATTATACGAAGAGGAGAGCAGCTCTGAAAGTGAGTGCGAGTAATTTGGGTGAAGGGAGATTTGACAGTAGCAGTTCCTCTGACTGTGAGGAGGATTCTGAAGCTTGAGGATCGTCGAGCACTTCCAGCAGTTCAGGTGAAGAGATGCCTCCAAGGAAGAACTTGATTAGAGATGATGATGATGAGGACCACGTGCTTCTTGCACAAAGGTCGAAGAAACAAAAGTCTACTTCTGGGGCCATGACTACTGGTTCTCGGTCTTCTACTCAGAAGCAAGAGAGGAAGAGCAGGTGAGAGAGAGGGAGAGAAAAGAGGAGGAGGAAAGAAAGAAGGTGGAGGAAAAGAAGAGGATGGAGGAGCGGAGGAGAATGGATAAGGAGAGAGAGGAAGAGAGGAGAAAGATGGAGTCAAGGATGAAGGCTGGGCAAGCCTTGGTCCCGGTGTCTGCTTTGCCCGAGGGGCCTCAGTTGCCATTTCTCCTCAGCTGGCTCCTGCACTGCTCGAGAGAGCAGTCCTCCCTGCAGATCGCTAGAGGGCGCTGGGGTCTGATCAATTGGCCCTACAAGCTATCCAGAGGCTAGCCTTGGTAAGATCCTATCCATTTTTCAATTCTTTAACAAGTTTTAGTTATTTCTCCTTCTTGATCTCTTCTTTATTTCTGGCAATTTGTGACTGACTTCGCCGTGCTTTATCTCTCTCGCGACGAGTTGGTGAGAAGGAATGACGAGCTGGAGCAGCAGAAGTCCGCTCTGAAAGTCAGGGGGTTCTCAGCTGGAGGATGATTTAAAGACTGCTGACGCCGCCCGAGCTTCCTCTGATCTGGCCCTTATCAATTCTAATCGAGAGAGGGATACGGCGGTTAAGGAGCTGAACGAGCTGAGGCAGGGCTATGATCTAGTCTGCTCGAGCAAGCTGGATATCGCGGTGAAGAATAAGGTTCTGACCGAGTAGTTAAGGGAGAAAGAGTCCCAGGTAGCCACCATCAAGGAGGATTCATACAACTCCGGGTGGGTTGCTGCTTACGAAGACACCGAGGTTCAGATAGGCTACATCAGTCGTCTGAACTTCAAGAAGGGCTGGAACAAGGCCCTCTTAGCTGCTGGTGTTGATACTGAGTCTCCTCTGTTTGACGAGCATGACCCGGGTCCGAAGCCAACTGTGGACGAAGAAGCCCCTGCCCCGGCCATCGAGGGTGTTGATCTTGCCTCTCAGACAATTTATACCGGTGTTTTTCCTGCCCAGGCGACTGAGGGCATCCCTGCAGAGGGGGATGCCTCCGCTGCTGCTGACAAGGGGAAGCAGCCAGCCACCTCTGGGCAGCCTGAGGTTGCTAGTTGATCTACTTTTAGGACTATTCTTGTATTTTTTCTTTTTCTAGTCTGTAATTTTTTTTTCTTCAATCTGATGTAACCTCGACCCTTATTAATGAAAATGCTTCATTTTTGCTTGTGCTAATCTCTTTCTCTCCTCTATCTTTCTTTTATTTGTAGTTAGTCGATGTGGATGATTACATTCCTGCTACTTCCCAATTGGGTAGGACCCTTGGTCCCAATGCGAGCCCTGAAGTTCGCCAGGCCTTTGTCAAACTTTGCAAGTCTCTTAGGTCCAGAAATAAAAAATATAAGGAGCAGTCCGAGCTAGTGGCTAAGCTGAAGGACAGGCTCCAGGATATGGAAGACATTGGTGCCTCAGTGCAAGAGGAAGTCAATGTACTGAGAGCTAAGTTACTTGAGGCCACCGAGATCAACCAAGTTGGGGAGTGCCTGTAGAAGGAGAATGAAGACCTGAGGAGGGAAGTCTTACAACTTAGGGAGCATGCACCGAGCACTGTTTCAGCAGTTCTGCAAGGCTCCTCGTCGTCGCGAGCTGGATATACTCCTCCTATGCCGCGAGGTTCCACTCATCCTCCCCTCCCGCGAGCTGGTTGGAGCACCAGGGGCAGGAGCAGGGAAGTAGAAGAACAGCGTGATAAGGAGATGGAAGAGCTCCGCGATGATATCCGGCGAGCATATGTAATTGCTACTGGGCTTCAAAGGGACGTCACCCGATTGCGGCACTTATTCAAGAAAGGTCCTCAGCAAGCGTGGGCTGATGGTTATGATCAAGGCTGGCTAGATGCTCCAACAAGACTATCTGAGTTCAAGGAACTTTCTTTCATCAAAGGGTGGTTATGTGCCTTGAAAGAGCTGCAGGTCCCGGGGAATTCGGTGTTATGGTATCGTCACGAGATGTCTTCCTCCACTCTGATGCCCAACCCATTCAGGAGGGACGATCGATGGATCCCCATCGATGCTATTCCTCGGCAATTATTGGAGTTGGACGCAAATGAGGTTGTGGAAGAGCTAGCCCCTGCTCCAGACGACGGACGAAGAGCTAAAGTGGCTGATTATCTTGCTCGGAGGCTTCCACCCCCATGAGTTTTTGCAAGTTGTTATTCTTTTGTACCTTTGATAATGTAAATTCTTTGGACGAGCTTCGCCGACTAAACATGTATTATCATTTTTGTAAATATAAGGGATTAATGAAAAGTTCGTGTTTTGGGTAATTTTGCCGACTAAACGTGTTCATCTAATCTTTTTATATGTTTGCTGCTTCATAATCCTTTTTATTTTGTCATGCAAGTGTCCCCCCAGTCCAGTATAATACCAAAATACCATTATGCCCCATTTTACCTTTTAGGTTGTGTCGTCACACTCCCTTAGGCCTAAGTAGGGCAATTGGCGAGGACACACCTGGTATTGGATGTCTTCATCCGATCAGGATTTTGCTCAACCAAAGTAGGTTTGATGGCCAGTATAAAATCTGGTCGCATTGCCTAAGAATCCTTTGTAGGGCTTTATATATTGCCAGGGGCAATGCTAAGAGGTCTCTCGTGTTTCATGACGATGACCTGAGGAGGGGTATTCCCCTGCTATATCGACCATCGTGCTTATGATTTGAAAAAGATGTGTAATGAAATGCAATTGTTACTGATTTCATTAGTAATAAGGGAAATGAACTGTCCTTTCACATAACAAATACAAGAAAAATATTCAATTATAGAATTCCTTGAGAATCTAAAAATAGAATTTCTTGAGATTAGCTGCATTCCATGCTCGTGGTATCTCTCTGCCCTCCATCGTTTCCAAATGATAGGCACCTTGCAGGTCGTCTTTAGTTATTTTAAAGGGTCCTTCCCAGTTTGGGCCTAGCTTGCCATCTGATGACTTCACCGCGTTGCCCAGGACTTTTCTTAGAACATAGTCCCCAACTTGTAATCTTCTCGGGTTAACCCTTTTGTGGTAGTGCTTTGCGAGCTGCTACTGATATCTCGCAAGCTTCACAAGGGCCAGTTCTCAATGCTCGTCGGCTAGGTCGAGTTCGGCGAGCAATGCTTCTTCATTCAGGCCTTGGTCGATAAGGTTGGATCTCATTGATGGCAAACCTTCTAATGGGATGACTGCTTCCATGCCATATGTCAGCGAAAATGGGGTTTCTCCTGTTGCTCGCCGATGAGTGGTTAAGTATGCCCATAGAACATGGGGTAGCTCTGTTACCCATGCGCCCTTGGCTCGCTCTAATCGCTTCTTTAATTCATCGATCACAGTTTTATTGGAAGATTCGGCTTGGCCATTGATCTGAGGGTAGGCTACAGAGCTGAAGTGGTGTCTGATCCCATGTTCGTTACAGAAGTTCTGAAAGGGGCCACTTTCGAACTGCGTTCCATTGTCAGTGATGATGGTTCTAGGGATTCCAAACTGAGTGATTATATTTCTCCATATGAACCTTATCATATCAGCATCTCAGATGTTCGCCAGGGATTCAGCCTCGATCCATTTGGTGAAGTAGTCAGTCGCAACCAACAGGTATTTACGATTATCGACGGCGGTAGGCAGTGGTCCCACGATGTCCATTCCCCATTGGGCGAAGGGCCATGGGATGGACAGGGACTTCAGATCGCTGGCGGGTTGGTGGACCATAGGAGCGTGGAATTGGCATTTCAGGCATTTGCGAACATATACTGCGGAGTCCTTTTGCATGTATGGCCACCAATAGGCTTCCTTCATTGCTCGAAAGGCTAGAGACCTTCCTCCGATATGACTTCCGCATATTCCTTCATGAAGCTCGTGTAACACTTGCTCGACATCACCTGGATGGACGCATCTAAGGTAGGGATCGGAGAAGGATTTCTTATACAAGTCGCCTCTTGTGGATAAGTGAAAGCGAGCAGCTTTGACTCTTATCTCGTGGGCAGTTTTCTTGTCATCTGGGAGCGTGCCATCCTTTAAATAGTCCTTTAAGGGGTCCATCCAACTGGGGGTTGATCCCACCTGGAGTACTTGTTCCACATTTGGTAACTTGCTGTTGTGGTTAATGCTCGAACAAATGAGGAAATCGATGGGGATGACCCTCTTAAGGTCAGAGTCAACTGCCGAACTCAAGGCTGCTAAGGCATCAGCGTGACTGTTTTGCCCCCTGGGAAACTGCTGGATGTTGATCTCTTCAAATCTTGACATTAATTTTCTCACTAAGGAGAGGTAGGCTGCCATTCTTTCATTTTTTGCATTGTAATCTCCACTTATCTGATTGGAGACTAACTGAGAGTCGCCGAACACCTGTAAACGTTTTGCTCCTAGAGTTTGTGCCTTTTGGAGACCGGCTATTAGGGCTTCGTATTCTTCTTCGTTGTTGGAGGCTGCAAATCCAAGCCTAATTCCTTGTTCGAGGATTGTGTTTTCTGCAGTGATGAGGACAATGCCTACCCCTGCCCCCTTTGAGTTGGAGGCTCCATCAACAAAGAGTTTTCAGGTTCTTTCTGTTGATTTGTTCTTCTTTTGCTTTGTCGGTTGAGGTTGGTCGGAGAGTTCCTCGCCCGTGAATTCGGCTATGAAATCAGCAAGGATCTGACCCTTGATAGATGTCCTTGGTTGAAATTGGATGTCAAACCGGCCGAGCTCGATTGACCACTTAGACAGTCTGCCCGACAAGTCCGATTTCCTTAGGACAACCTTAAGGGGATGCGATGTAAGGACGATGACAGTATGGTCTTCGAAATAATGCTTCAGTTTCCTCGAGGATATTACCAGTTCAAAGGCGAGATTCTCCAATGGCAGGTACCTTTGATCGGCGTCTAATAAGGTCTTGCTCGCGTAGTAAATGAGGTGTTGGATTCCTACAACCTCGCATATTAACGCAGAGCTGACTGTGTGATTGGATACCGAGAGGTAAAGGTACAAAGAATCCATTTGCTATGGCATGACAAGCAGCGGTGGGGAGCTTAAGTAGGCCTTGAGCTCGTCCAAATCTCGCGAGCAATCTCGGCTCCATTCTATCAGTTTACTCCCCTTTAGAAGATGGAAAAAAGGTTCGCATTTCTCGGAGGATTTGGATATGAAGCAATTTAAGGCGACGAGCATTCCAGTGAGCTTCTGCACGTCCTGAATTGTTCGAGGGGGTTGTACCCTATTGATTGCATTGATCTGGTCTGGATTAGCTTCTATGCCTCTCTTACTGACCAGGTATCCAAGAAATTTTCCTGATTAGACACCGAAGGAACATTTGCTCGCATTAAGCTTCATTCGGTACTTCCTGAGGATTTCGAAGGTCTTTGACAGGTCTGAGAGGTGATTTTCCTTCTTCTTGCTCTTAACGAGCATGTCATCGATGTAGACCTCCATTGTGTCTCCCATTTGATCCTTGAACATTTTTGTGACCAACCGCTGATAGGTTGCCCCCGCATTCTTGAGCCCAAATGGCATGACCTTGTAGCAATATAACCCAACTATCATGATGAACGCCATTTTGTCCTGGTCTGGGGCATATAAGGGGATCTGGTGATATCCTGAGTATGCTTCCAAGAAACTCATTCGCTCGTGAGCTGCAGTGGCATCTACTAGTTGGTCTATCTTTGGGAGGGGGAAACTATCCTTAGGGCATGCTTTGTTGAGGTCAGTGAAGTCGATGCAAACTCTCCACTTCCCATTATTCTTCAGAACTACTACTAGGTTGGACAACCACTTGGGGAATTGCACTTCCCGTATGGATCCTGCATCCAGCAGTTTTTCGACTTCCTTTTCGACTGCTTTAGCCTTCTCGGGTGCAGTTCTCCGTGCCTTCTGCGTGACTGGCTTGAATTAAGGGTCGACGTGAAGTTGATGACATACCATATCAGGATCGATGCCAGGCAGCTCATATGGTTCCCATGCGAAAACATTTATGTTGTGTCTTAGCAAGGTCGTCAACTCCTTCTGTTCTTGGTCAGTGAGAGATGCTCCAATCAAGAAGACTCTGCTACTGTCACCAACTTCGGCTATAACTTCTACCGGGTCCTCGACGACACGCTCGGAGGGGAGGAGCCTGGTCTCCTCTACTCCAGGTCTTCCATACTTTAATTGCTATTTAGAAGGTATCACACCCTCTTCAACTTTCTCGCTGGGTTGACCGGCCTTCCTCTCTGGCTTTGGTCGGATGGCTGCTATGAAGCACTTCCTCGCCATCGCTTGGTCACCGTGGATCTCCATTACTCCTCGCTCGGTTACATACTTGAGCTTCTGATGGTAGGTCGAGGAGACCGCCTTCATTGCATGAAGCCATCCTCTGCCGAGGATGGCCTGGTACGGTGATTCAATGTCAACTACCAAAAACTCAATCATCTTGGAGACGTTCCCAGCACGAACTGGCAGCACTATCTTGCCTAGGGGCATGGTCATTTTTCCAGCGAAGCCGACCAAAGGAACAGTAGCTTCCTTTAGGTCGGCGAGACTCAACTTCAATTTCCTGAATAGGTCGAGGTACATTACTTCGAATGAACTTCCTTGATCGACGAGCAGCTTGTCGATGTCAAAGTTGGCTATCCTGAGTGTAGTGACCACGGCATCATGATGTGGGGTCCTTACTCCCATCAAATCTTCATCCGTGAAAATAATATGCTTGTTATAGTTGACGTCCTCTGCTCGTCGACGCTTTCCTGACTGTGACTTTGCTGGATCGATTTGTAAAGCCTGCATTACCGCTGTAAGTTTTTTCATTTCCATTCGAGCTGAGTTCCCTTGTATCTGCTTGACGTCAGATACTCCGTGGATTATTGCGAACTCGTGTCCAGCATCATCCTTCAGCACGTTGTCGGGTCTCGCCTCTCTATTGGCAGTCACTCCCTTTTTTCCACAAAGTCGTTCAAATGCCCGGACTGGGCCAACTCTTCGAGGTGGACTTAAGAGCTTTGCAGTGCTCGGTCTTGTGTCCTCCCTTTTTGTGAAAAGCGCATTTCAACGCATTGTTCCTCTTCGAGGGATCTCCTCCCATTTTCCTGGGCCACTTGATGAATGGCTCATCCTTGATCTTCGTGAGAATCTTGTAAATTGGTTCTTTGAAGACGGTGTTGACCGCCTGGAATACTTTCGACGCATCATGGTTCCCTCCGTTCTTGGAGCCATTTTTGCCTCCGTTCTTTCCTCCTTTCCTCTGGTTCTCAGTTTTCTCACCTACCTTGGTAGTGAGCTTAACTCGACCGTTTTCTCCTATATTAGGGTGGGTGACATCTTCCACCTTTGCGTATTTCTCGATTCGGGCCACTAGGTTGTCATAGTCATAGCTTCCTTCTTCGTCAGGGACTAGTAGAGGAGGGAAGAACTAGGGAGCCCAATTTTGAAGGAGGCCACTGCCACTTCCTCCGCGTAGTCCTCGATCTCATTGAATAACTCCCAGTACCTCTTCGCGTATTCTCGGAGGCTCTCCTGAGGCGTTTTCTTCATTGTTAGTAAAGCATCCATCCTTTTGGGATGGGAGCTACTGGTAATGAATCGGGTCGTAAAAAATTCGGCTAGGGATTTGAAATTCTTGATCGACCGGTGGGGGAGCCTTTCGAACCACTTCTGTGCTACATCATGAAGGCTCGAGGGAAAAATACGGCACATCAGGGCATCTCGGTGACTCCAGAGGGTCATGGCCTGTCGGTATTGCCTGACGTGATCGATGGGATCAGTTTTTCCATCGTAAATCTTGAACCTTGGAATGGAAAATTTCTTGGGAGCTTCCTCCTCTTAGATTTCTCTTGTGAAAGGTGACTTCATCTGGGTTTTGAGAGCTTGCCTCGCGAGTTCTCTGGTTGATCTTGTTCCGTGGTGAGCGGGATGCTGGTCCATCTCCCTGTGGACCATGTTTCGTATGTTCTCGTCGCTGCGAGCAGGGCTCTGGTAGCGGCGAGCTCTTCGCAGCTGTTCGCGGAGGTCGTCGTCTGACTCGCCTCCTTCGTCCCGCCTAGGGCTCCTTCCTCGGCTGCGAGATTTGCTCGCCTGAGGGCTAGGAGTACGATATGGGCGTCTCCTGTTATCAGGGCGAAGCTCCCTCTCCAGTCTTTCCAATCTTCTTTTCAAGCGAGCATTCTCAGCCTCGTATCTGCGAGAAGACTCCCTCTGCTCGTGGAGCCTTGCCTCGTACGCATCAATCAACCTGGATATCTGCGTGGACCTCGCTGGTCCCTGACTTTCTTCTGAGGCTGGTCTTTCCAGGCGGGCTCTCTGATCTGAACGTCGGACTTCAGACCTAATCTTGCGAGGAGCAGGTGGCTCTTGAATATCTCCTGCTTGGGGAGCATTGCTGCTGTGGCCAGACATCTTAAACTCCTTTCTTGATGTGGGCTCTTCTCAGGGAAAGATGAACGTTTCCCACAGACGGCGCCAATTGTGGAGGCAATTGTTATACAATATAAATAAATACGAGAGAAGCAATTATCAAGAAAAAAATAAGGAATATAAGATGCCAATAACACAAAAAAGGATGTACGTTGTTCAGCAAGGATGTGCCTACGTCCACGGTGGTGCAGTCGATATTATTTCTATATACTCCGGAGAGTAATTACAGAGAATACAACTTGTCCTTTTCCCCGGACCTAGGGTCTAATATATACATGTACATGTAGGTAAGTGGAGGTGATGGGTTTCTCCACGTTTTCCATCTCCCGTATAACTTCCAATTTGTGGAAACGTGGGGGAGACCGGATCAATATAAGAGATGAGGGGTCCGTACTTTGGGCTGCCAGGACTGGGCTACTCGTCCGGGCCCATGGTTCTAAATTTCGGGTACCCATAGATGGGATAAATTGTTGAAAGTAGTCTATTCATTTTGTAGTACACACGACATTGTAATCATAAATATGGAAGATTGTTTTGTGGCCAATGGAAGATCACGTCGAAACGTCGAAGAGAGGACAAATCTTCATCACTATCGGGTTCAATTGTTCTATTTGGTGATAGATATGCAACTACAGGAGTTGAACCATCGATTTAATGAGGTGAATACATAGTTACTTTTATGTATGGCATGTCTTGATCCAAGTATGAACTTCTCCAAATTCGATGTGGAAAGATTAGTTCGATTTGCGGAGTTTTATCCGAATGATTTTGATCCGATTGAACTCACAGTCATTGGGGAACAACTTGAAAATTATATATATAGTGTGCGTGATAAGGAAGAATTCAAAGACTTGAAAGGGATTGGTGCTCTTGCTCAAAAGATGGTTGAAACTCAGAGGGATCGGTTATTTTCATTAGTATACTTGCTTATAAAACTTGCCTTGACATTGCCGGTTGCAACTCAAGCGTGGAAAGAGCATTATCCGCAATGAAAATCGTGAAGAGTACATTACGTAATCGAATGAGAGATGATTTTATAAATGATTGCTTGGTGGCGTACATTGAACAAGATATTTTTAAAAATGTTGATACGGAAGATATCATTCAATATTTTCAGAATGTGAAGCCGCGTAGGGGAATATTGTAAACAATCTCATTGTATTTGCAGTTTCTGGTTATGTATGGATGAATTGATATGAAATTTTGGTATATTCAATATTTATGTTTTATCGGTTGTTGGTTTTTATGAGTTGATTATTTATTATTGTCGGTAAAAAAAAATTTAAATCGATTTGACCCCGATTGAACTAAAATCCTGAATCCGCCAATGCTCACAATACAATGTATGAGCTTGAATTGGTCCAAACTCTTTTATAAATGCTAATTATCAATTCTATGCTCAACAATACAACAAGATAACTTGAATTCGGAACCCTGTAACCTTCCCCAAGTGATCCTTACATAGCCGCCAACTGGTGAGAATTGACGTTGCCTTGATGAGGTGTAAGGAGTTGCAGCCAGGGTAGTGTAGAACAGTGAATGTAATTTTTACTAACCCGTCAGATTAATTTAGGAAGTCTTGCATGAGTGCTTGCACGCATTACCAAGCTTGAGGTCCGTGGGATGAGAGGTTGAGGATGTATAAACTTTGGATAAATGTTTCCAGATCCTGCTGTGATCCGATAAAGGGTGATTGAGGTGGACCTTGCCTTGATGAGGTCTCGCTGGATCTCTACAAACACTTCCCTGAGGTATGAACCTTTCATATAGGGTCGAGGATTCTTTGACGACCTTATCGTAGTTGAATAGGCGTTTGTTCCTGACTTCATAGGCTAATGCTCTGTTGATGGAGCCTAAGGTGCGTTAAAGATGATGCTTGTTTGACATAGTCTAGGGGGAGTCATTGGGCGCATTCGTATGAGCTATGGGCCCGACGTGCTACTGGGGTCTTGGACTGCAAGGCTGGGGGTCCTTTCCCTCATTTCATGACCCCGGTCTTAAGACTTGAGGCCTCTTCCCAAGATGTGAGGTAGGATATCACATGTGATCTCATCACTGTATAACATAACAAATGCATGCTAGAGGTCAATTATATGCATAACTAGTTAATTCGTGAATCATATGTTTAGATCCATGCTTAAGTGTAAATTACATGTTATAAATTATTAATATTCACAATTCCATCCCAATTTTTTTGATGTTATGATTTTAGCTCATTAAGTTGTATTTTCTTTTTTTTTTTTTAAATAATTTCGTGTGAGACCGTGGGGACACACTTGCACATGAACAAAAGAATTGCAACATTCTAGTTTTAGCTTATTTTAATATCAAACAATTTATTTACTTTACTGTTGAGATATTGGGTTGGGATATTTAAGATTTCATCTCATGGGCTTACAATTAGACCAATCCATAAAGTGGAATGTGTGCAGACAATCTAAAACTGGGTTAAAATGCCGAAAGACAATATGTGTGCAGACAATCTAAAGCATATAAAAGTTATAGAACTGGTTAAAACGAGCACCGAGTAATTCTACAAGCAACATGGACTAGATACACATCTATTAAGCACATTTATGTTTAGAATTGTAATGAATAAACTATTATGTTAGTGTTTTTTAAACTTTATTACCTAACATCAATTTCAATTTTGTTATTTTCATGCATATCACAGACCCGGGATATATATTATAGGTAACTACTTTTTTAGGCATTACAAGTACACATGTACTTGATGATGATATGGTAAATTCTCTTTCATTTATTTGCCATCCATAAGTTGTTTTGCCAAATATATTCATTTTCTCATCTAACTAGTGATAAATGAAGAAAAAATAATTATTAAAACGAGTCGCGCACGCATCGCATGTCCACAGTTTTGCTAGTTTTTAAAACCTTACTAATGGTGTGTAGAAAGAAAAGCTGGAATAAACAACCTTAATTAGTTGTTGTGTGCATTATTACTGTAAAAGAGAACTTTTCCTAAACTTATTAATCCCAACGAAACAAAATGAGTGCAAAAACAATCCCATACTTGATTCAACCCTGCTCGTTTTCAGCAAAGAGCAGGTCGACCCACATTCCATTTTCAATTTTTTTCCTTTGTATCATTACCCAAACCCTCGTCCCATATTCTCTCTATACTGATTTAGAATCCAAATTGAGGTGTTTTTGTCAACCCCTTGTCCAGAAGTATTTGATTTTCAAGTCAAAAAAGTATGTACAAAAACTAAATTTTACGTAAACCCCACTTATGGGGTTTATTAAAAGAATTAAAAGAAAGTCAATCCAGTGAGCTTCATTTTTCTAATGGACTTGAAAATGAGGTAGGTGAAAGAAAAATGTAATTATTAACTATGGAAAAATCCATGCCTGTCCTTTAAGCCTACCGTTGTTAATAACTTAGCTAGCTAATCCTACCTCAGGAGCTAATTCAGACATGGAACTAGCCACAAAGGATAATCATTGATTTAATGGCCTCAAGAATCATACTCTACACCAGATGAGAAGCTTCTGAAACTATTTGGCAATTTTACAAAAATCACAAAAATGGCTTTCCATTCAATTGGCTTATTGGCTATCTATACATCAACTTTTCAACATAATCTTTACACATCCCCAATGTGAACAAGAATCACATCATAACACCCATATTTCAATTCTTAAAATAGGTATTACTGAGGGCAAGCTTTGTTTTCCTAAGATAAACAGGCATAAACAGACATGATATCTCTAATATCTCTAACAATTGGCTTGATCCTTTCAACAGTCTTGATAATAAGAAAGAACAGGACTCTATACAAAACTACCATTCCAAGTAAGATAGCTAGATCCACCCATTTGGAATAACCCATCTCTACTTCCCATATATCCCTCAAAATTGTATCACCATCAATGGTAGGAGGCCCTCCTTACTGATTATTAGGAAATACAAGTCCTTCAAACTCGTTTTTATACAACCCTTGATAAGCATACTTGTGGAAAGCAATATAGTACAAAGGGTACCTCCAAAACATCTCAGGAAGATCATTTGGTAGTCTAAAGAATCCACCACTTAGCATCATTAGTCCTTGAATTCTAGCACCGGTGATCAAACCCATGAGGAAATTCGGCACCATGCTAGCCACAATCATCATAATGCTCTCAACTAACATCATACACACAAACAGTACCAGAATAAAGTAAAAAAATTGTTCGTTTATTCGTTGAAGCCCAACAAGATAGTATATGATTGCTCCGGGAATTAAGGAGATGGAGAGCAAGTAAGGCATTGAAGAAAGTGTGTTGCCAAAAACAAATGCGCCGGCCCCATAATGGCCGTTTAGTCATTCACACGCGAACACCTAGGTAACATATAAACAAGTGAATTACTCCTGTTGCAAAACACTACTGATGCTCATTTTGTTTGAATTTTCGTGCTTCGAAAAATGTAAATGTGGTAAATTTACATATATAGTTCCATGATTCATGTGAATGGTTTGAGACCCAAAATGGCATTTTATTTCCTTAAATGTACATCATAACATGTGACTTTATCAGTCAGGGATTAGCAGAAAGATCAGAAACTTGAACCATAAGAGCTCTTGAGGCCCCGTTTGGTTCTGGATGAAATATTTTCACATGGGTGAAAGTGAAATAATTTTGAACTTTTTACTTGGGGGAAATAAAGTGATTCTCAATTTGGAAGTCAAAACTATGTTTAATTGAGGTTGAAAAACATTTCACGCAGAGCCAAACAGGGCCTTGGTTGATGAAATATTAGCAACTAACCTTTATGTCCTCTACAAATGAAGGAAAACCCCCAATGGCCATTATTGTCAAGAATAAAGCTACGAACATAAGCATTGAACCTCTCCCCTGTACCATTAAGAAACATAAATAACACAGTTTTCATGTGAATATAATGGAATTCATTATAGAAAGTCTTATTATACTTTACAACATAAGCTTACGCGAATGGAGCCAAAATCAGAACCAACATCATAGAAAACAGTGCCCACTCCAAAACCCAATGCAATGTATATAGCAAGGCGCAACCAATAGTAGCCTCGATCACGATACATGTTTATAAATGACCTTTCTGTAAGAATCAGGCATTGGGTAAATATGTTACCTTGGCTCCTCTTCTTCTCTATTACCTCTCCTTCCTATAAATTAAACACAAATGCCATATCCAATACATAATACTTTACCAGATTTGTGGTTGTTGATCTAGCTTGCATATTGAATGGATTGTTTGCTTCTTACCTGTCTATGGATCTGAGTTATTTTTCTTTAAATTTTCTCAAAAGTATCTGATGACTTGTAAGAATTTACTAGGACATCAATAACTTGGTTGGTTGTAATCTTTCCATCAACACCTTGTTCAATGTCCTAATAATGAAAATTGGTTTTAGTTCAATTAAGACTTAAGAATTCTGCAATATAAAAGGAGGATTGAAAATATTTTTTGATAAACAACCTAATCAAAGTCTGTGTTTATAGTTCTAAGGTAGTGATCAGCGGGGTTTTGTAGAGCTGGGCACAGAAATCCAGTCGTTGCAAAAAACTAATTTAATAAAAAAATAGGAAGAGTCAATAGAAAGCACAATAAATTCATTATAAATATTTAAAAATTCAAATAATCACCTGATTTGCCTCACTAGAAGGACCAAAATATATTGTTCTGCCCAAAGAGAGAAGACAAAGATTGTGGAAGAGCTCGAAGACTTCACTGCTAGGTTGATGAATGGAGGCTATAACCGTCATTTCATTTTTCTGCGCGAGTTTCTTGATTTGGCGCATGACATAGTACGATGCTACACTATCAAGGCCGCTTGTTGGTTCGTCGAGGAAGAGAATCTTTGGTCGCGTTAAAATTTCTACACAAATGCTTACTCGCCTCGTTTGCCCTCCACTAAGGCCTTTGTTGCCACATCCTCCTATTCTCGTATTAATGGAGTCTTGCAGCCCCATCTCTTTTATCGTACTCTCTACTCTCTCCTCTTTCTCAGCTCTCGACATTGAATTGGGCAATCGAAGCTCAGCCGAGTAGTACACAGCTTCCCTAACCGTTAGTGTCCATGTTAGAATGTCCTCTTGAGTCACATAGGCCTGATGAAAAACAAGAACATGAATATTAAATTGGAGATAGGTAATGTCTAGGCTGTCCCATAGGGTATTAAATATACAGAAGGGTCATTGCAACCAAATACATGGTTCAGGGGATTTTTTTGCATCAATATAGTTTATGGGGGATACTTGCCAAAATGACAGTTCTGCAGGATTTTTTTGTATGTAATTTAACCTATTTAAATTTTCTTAAACCATTCAAATTGTTTTTGTGCTCTACTGCTATTTTATTTTCCAACTGATACGGTAGTAGCTAGAAAGTTTTGGGTAAGGTAACAACACCATTGGGACCGTTTGAGAAGGCTGGTTAAAGATTACTGAGTAAATTGTAAACATTACTTTGCAATTTATGGATTATACATCAACTTAACTCAACTTAAAAAAGTCTTTTCTCAATTATTTGGGGTTATGGATTATATATCAAATTATAAAAATAAGTTATCCACTAATTCCAAACGGGTTTATTATCTGAAATATAACTCCAAGATAGACATGGAAGATATTCAAATTATCCCATATTTTGTTGATCATGTACATGGACAACATAGGTTCAGTCTCACTGGACTAGTTGAAAAGCCACAAAATGTGATTTTTCAACGTGTTATGTATGGGTGGACTGATACCTTAACTCTTAGATAATTAGCGTAAAAAGGTGAATTTTTTAGTGCTTTTTAGTACTTCATGTCGATCCCACAACTTTGGGGATGCCTCTGTATATATTCAAGGTGTTATTATAGTAGGAATTAAGTAGTTGAGGCAAAAAAATGTTGCAATTTCAGACAAATACTATACTGGTTCTATTGAACTGTTAAACACTAAAATCATAATAAAATAGTTCATTAGAGGAAATGGTATTTACATACTGATGCCCCATATGTTAACTGTTGTTTATGACCATTGATCAGAACTTGTCCAGTCTGTCTAATGTTTGAAGCCAACCGCCCTGCAAAATTTTCAAATTATACTTTTGACTTCATATATAACATAACCTAAATGAAAAGTGAACCATAAAAATAATAAGAATTGGTGAATGACAAGGGAAGATTATTAAGTTGGTGCATGAATCCAATTTCAATTTGAGGGCTTCATGGTTTAGTATAACTACTTATATACACTAAATTATGCTATTGAACACCATGGTAAAAAATATATAATATATATCTAGATTTATCGAAGGAGGGCTTGAAATGGAATATGAGTGAGATAATGTTAATGCTTGGAAGGATAATTGGGTAGGTGTTGTCCCTATGTGTAAAAAGCTTTATTTCCTTTTGAGCAACTTCCCAACCATATACAATATCTAAAAGTTACAAATAAGAAAAATGAGAAGTCGAATAAATGGAAGATGGATAATGTTAGGGAATGCATCCATGTGCTATTTATGCTCACTTCCTGATAATAATGCACACCCGTGAATCTCCCAAATGCTCTTTATGCACACTTCCTGATAATAATGCACACCGTTTCAATGAATCATACAATTTTGAAGACCTTAGAAGAGTTCAAAATCATTAGTTTGTTTAAAATAAAGCACCGGGTACTAGAAAAGAATAGTACTCAAAATATACAAAACTCTTGCACTTTTTATCTAAATCACCTTTAGCATATATGGAGAGGAAGAAACAAAGCTAGTTTTAAAAACATTTATATCTTAAATTGGAAAATCATTAAACAAGTGGAAAAGATCTCTAAAAAGTTTATGGAAATATTAAGCAGCAGCAGAAAGAACAACGTTTAACACCAATGCTTGTATTATTCCCATAAAGTGGAGCCCGTTTCATTACACTCATTATAAATTGAACATGGATGGAGCTGCATCCAGAGTTCTTAGTTGCACAGAAATTGGAGGTATCATCCAAGACAGAGAAGGAAATCTAATCAATGCTTATGCTATAAAAATTGGAAAGGCCACAAACAACACGGCAGAACTTTGGGCTGTTAAAGAAGGATTAAGTGTAACTTGAAAATCTGACAACAACGAATTACATATTGAAATAGCCGCCTACGTGACATTCAATCTTCTATGCAGATTCGTAACGGACAAAGGGCTTCTACATCAACTGCCAGAGGAATTTAGGAAGCTGATCAAGAGATTCACAAGACTATGGTTATCGTTTTGTGTTTGAGAAGCTATTAAAGTTGCCCCTTTTTTTGTGTCTAAATATGCTAAGAACAATGCTTGTTGTAATATTTTGTTTGAAGTCGCTCCACACTTTCTGCAAGAAATGTTATGTAATGATGTACTTGGTAGTTGTAAATTCAGGAGAGTGAAAGAAACTTTTTTAGTAGTAAAGTTCTAGTTTAATAATAATTCTTATCCCTTTGACCAGAAAAATTATCATGGTAAAAAAAGGAAACGCAAAGATATAAGAACAGAACGCTAACATTTCATAATAATTATTATTACAGTTTTTTCTTAAACTTTAAAAAGTCACAAACATTACTACATTCATGAAAGTTCTATATAGTATACAACAAAGATATGGTAATGAATGTAATCATAATTTTCCATAATTTGTGGATTCCTCCTCTGCTTTTGTAGAGAGGTGATCAATAATGATTTAAAACCATTTTCTCAAGAGCACCATCTGACTTTTTTTTCCTTTCAAAAAGTAGTTGATTTCAAGTTTATATATGATTGATTGGAATCTTAGGTGTTGGATTGCACAAGTATTATGTATTTTGGTTTGATTAACAGTTGAAATGCATAAATGTGTGGTGTTGTGAGGATTCATACGCGTCCAAGATCCAATATAAAAAACAACCCGAAAGATAACAAGAGAATACAATTTAAATACAACAAGCCAAAAAAAGATTTACGTGGTTCATTAATATTGCAACGAACGGATGATGACTTCCTTTTTTTGAATCAATCTATAAAGGTTACAACTCTCATAAGCTCACAAAACTTCGGTGTCTATGTGTATACACAAGCAATAAGCAATAAATGAGATGATAAAAGTTGTTCTTGCCCATCCGCAACTCGCGAAATCTCTCTTTGGTGCAGCCTTCGCTAGTCGTGCCAAAGGGCAGAAAATGTGGGTTGGTCTCAATGTATTCACTGAGAATTCTACTTGGGCTTTAATTTGGATTGAATTATAAGTTATTGTTAATTTTCTATTAGAAATAAATATCCTGACATTTTAACTATAGGGAATTGAAAGTTTAAAAGCTCATACCCCCCAATGCATCAAGAAGAGTGGACTTGCCGCAGCCAGAAGGACCCATAATGGCAGCCAATTCACCTGGTTGTGCATACCCAGTAAGCCCTTCTATGATAAATTTTGAACCTTCTTTCCCACTCCACACTCTCACCACAAGCTTCTCCCATGTTAAAGCCATGCAAAACTAAAACTTGGTTTTTCAATGTCAGATGTGTCTCTCTGTGTGTGTGTTTAGAGAGAGAGACGTTATGCAATGCCAAAAATGGAGCACTGTTGAGGGTATATAAAGACTAGTTTGAAAGTGTGAAACTGTGAATGAGAATAACAAGAGACAATAAATAAGCAGTAGATCTCTTCGATTTGAGGGCCTTTTTCCCCAGTCATTCTCGTGACTAGACAGAGACAGAGAGAGAGACGGATTATATGTTATTCTAGGGGAGAATCCAAAAGTCCAGCTTTGTTTTGTGTAAAGGCCAAAATAATGGATAAGTCTCTTGTTTTTCTTTCCTAAAACTAATGTATTTCCATCACGACAGTCTTCTAATATTTTTTCTTCTCATTTGTTATATATCAAGACATGATTTTTCTTTTTTTTTTCCTTTTCTTTTTGTAGATGAGGAGATGTTGCATCTTTTTATCCTTGGAGGAAAATGCCAAGAAAATTGGATATTTTACCCATTGAGCACGCTCCAATAGTGGAATGAAAGTGTAAAATTTGATAGAGATCCGATAAGCGTTCTTCAAAGTTGAAGAACACCTACAAATTATGTAACTGTTCACACGACTAACATTTGATCATATCAATTCATACGAATAACAGAAGTTCGCATGAGTGTGATTTTGGGTTTATACATTTAACTGAAATTCATATGGTTTCTTACGAATAATTTTTTTTTAATACGAACAAATGTAATTCAGAAAAAATCTTCGTTTGAATATGTTATGAATCATATTACTTCTCCACCACTGCGAATCAAACGAAGAAAAGATAATTTTCATTCTCTATTAGCATCCACCATGATAGATGCTCTAAGACCCTCTCTCTAGCATTATAAAGGGAACGAAATAATAAAAAATAACTTTTCGTGACAACCAAAACAAGGGCGGTGTGAAAAACAAAGCAAAACAACAAAATGATCTTCCATCACCCTAAAATGACACCCTCGTTCTCGCATATCTAAAAGCAAAAAAAACTATCAACTCTTAGGACCCGTTTGGTTCTCTATTCAGAAAATTCGATTTAAATGTTGTTTTTAAATACAGTTTTTTGTGTTTATAATTATTAGTGTGCGTTTGGTAAACTTATTTTTAAATATAGTTTTTTGAAAATTTGACAAAATTGACAAACATGTATATACATATGTGTGTGTATATATATGCAGTGGCGGAGGCAGGATTGTGAGTTAGTGGGTGCGAAACATGTCTGACGTATCCCGGGAGTTCGGGGGCGGGACCCTCGAGGAAAATTTTTTTTGAGTTATTTTAACTATATTGGGCATAAATCTAGTACTGAAGCCAAAAAAAAAAACTATGCATTAATATTGATTTTCAACAAAAAAAAGCATGCATTAAAACCATTATCAAAATATCATATGATAATTATTACAATGCAACTCTCCTAGACTTCATTTTCTGAAAAAATTGAATGATATCTTCAGTGTCAATATCATCCAAGACATATTTTTCGATATATGCCACCAAATAATCATTCATCACCTCATCCCCCAATCTGTTACGAAGTGAAATTTTAACAATCTTCATAGCAGAAAACACTCTTTCAACTGTCGCAGTAGCAACGAGTAAAAGTAATGCAAGTTTTATAATACTTTTTCAAATTTTTTGTTTTTCAACAATTTTATACACCAATAAATATAATAACATTAAGAGTGCTTTAATAAATAAATTAACAACAAATAAGAATGTTAGACAAATTAAAAACAAATAAACTAATAAAAGAAAATAAACTAACAAAAAAAGTGAACACATAACAAGTTGTTAACAACACACCTTGATTTTCCGGCGACAGTGGCGGCCGACCGGATGCTGGTTGGGGTTAAGGGGGTTAAGTGGGTTAAGTGTTTTGAGTTTTGGGGTAATGAAGAAGTGGTTTTAAGTGTTTTGGGGGAAAGGAATGAAGAAATGAAAGAAGTGGGTTTAGTGTTTTTGGGAATGAAACTAGGGTCGGCTGCTCTATTGTGGATGGAGAGTTAAGTTTCGAAAATTACAATATTTAACCCCAACATTTAAGTTATTACACATAGGTATATATATATATATATATATATATATATATATATATATATATATATAAATCCAGAAATCCAGTGCTTGCGCCCGCACCCTCTCGGTTGTGTGTGGCTCCACCCCTGTATATATGTATATATAAACATACATAAAACTTTCATACATACATGACACATGAATGTATACATACAAATATACATACAACATAAATTCTAAACATGGACATTTAATATAATGTATTTTTAGGTATATTTAATGATGTATGTTGGGGAGTTTAACTATATATATATATATATATATATATATATATATATATATATATATATATATATATATATATATAAACATACATAAAACTTTCATACATACATACATACATACATACATACATACATACATCATATCATGCATACATACATATGTATGTATGCATGATAGTTTATATACATACATATATACATACACCATACATACATACATACTATGTAAAAGTTTACATACATACATACATACATACATACATACATACATACATACATACATACTATGTAAAAGTTTACATACATACATACATACATACATACATACATACATACATACATACATCATACATTAAATTAATACATACATCATACATTAAATTATGTATGATGTATGATGTATGTATATATGTATGTATGTATGAAAGTTTATATACATACATACATACATACATTATGTATGAAAGTTTATATACATACATACATACATACATACATACATTATACATAATTTATGATACATACATCATACATAATTTATGATACATACATACATCATAACATACATATGTTAATAATTTATGATACATACATACATACATCATAACATATTTTGGGACTAGTTTTTTCCCATCCCAAAAACTATGGAGTGTGAGGCTATGAAGCTCCGAGGGTTGGAAGCGGAGTTGATGAGCTTATAGACCGCCACGACCGATGGTGATGAGGCCCTCGTGACTGCCCAAAGAGAGAGAGAGACCGAGCAGACGACTTAGGATGAAGCCATAATAGAGAAATGCAATCATGCTGAAAAGAGTGATCGGTTGCTGAATGAAGTTTTCGAGCTGAAGCAATAGCTTATTGAGAATGATAAAGAGAAGGTCGAGATGGTGAATGCAGATTGGGCTTTGGCCCATTTAATAAGGTTTAGGTACTTAAAGTCTTTCCTGAATATAGAGTACTCTGCAGTGATGAAATACAAATACTTCACTAATGGCTGTATCGAACTGGTCAAAGATTCTCATCCATACTGAGACCTCTCTTCCTTAGATCCCCGATGACTATGAAGATGTTGAGGAGATGATTGCTTCCCCCTCATGTTTGGAACAATAAGGGTACGCCCAGTATCATGGGCTTTTAACATATCCTAGGCCCCCAACGGACTTTGAAGGCGAAGATCGCCACATCTCCATGTGCGAGGAGAAGGGTCAGATTTTAGCTTATGTGGCCCCCTCTGCTCCACCTCCTGATTAATAGTTTTTCTTGACAAAAATTAACAATTTTTTGAATATTTAGGGTCTTTAATATGGGATTCAAACAATGAATATTTGTTTTATTGACTTCGGCTGAGATATTGATGTAATTTAAATGTTATAGTCGTACCTTCCTTTTTTGTTTAAGTTGTAAAGATTTTTTTTCTTATTTTTGAATGCATGCTCCAACTGCTTTTTTATTTGTTGTAACTGTGATTAATTTCTCCCATACTTTCTTAAAATTTAGTTAACTCTTTCTTAATTATTCTTGATGACTGTACTGTGGTCGCTAACTGTCGAGTTAGTTTTGACACTCAATTAAATAACCAAGTTGACTGCAAAATTACCTATACTCGGTTGATGAAACGAGTTGTTCACATAAGTTGTTTATGCTCGATTGACAAACTTAGTTGTTCATTTAGGTTGCTTATACTCAATTGAAAAATTGAGTTGTTAATACATGTTATTTATACTTGATTAACAAACTGAGTTATTTATACTCCAAAGGTCAATTTGTAAAGGGTAAACCGAGTTATTCACACATGTTATTTATACTCAATCGATGGACTGAGTTGTTCATATAGGTTGTTTATATTCGATTGATGAATGAAGTTGTTAATACATGTTGTTTATAATTCAAATGTCAATTGGCAAAGGATGGTGCGAATGATAATTTATAGTCGGATCACTAGTTTTATAAAAGTAAAATTTTCGCTTTGAATTTAATCACTCATGCCTTATTGCCACCACACACCCATCTTTTATTTAGAAACAACCTAGTGATAGGATACAACTGTTGTTGACTCAGAGTTAACCCTATTTATACTCGTGCAATCACACGACGCAGGCCAGATCAGATCTGAGGGGGATGGGAGTTAACTTGGTGATCAACCAAGTAATTTTTTCAAAGAATTTGAGTATGGAAAAGGAATACCAATATGTTTCTTGGGGTGAGACTTATTAATACTCTCCAACCCTAATACTCCAAGTTGTATTCTTTTTCTTCTCCCCAAAGAAACATTAATATGCTCTTCTTTCCCCGTGGACTAAGGTTGGCTGACCTGCCGAACCATGTAGATTCGTGTCCTATTTTCATAAATAATTTATATGTAACAACCCTCTCTTTTGAGAATCTATTTTATATTTATTCGCTAGGTATAGTGATTAGATATAAAATGTTGGTATGTGGAGTAAGTATTAATTTAAGGAAGAAAAAGTTAATATTTACTAAGATGTTGCTTATTTACCTTATGTGTAGGTGAATATCACCAAGATGTGTTTTATTGTGTCATATGATTTAAAATGACATTTTGGCTTAAAATGAAACCAGAACCTAAAATGAGTTATAAAATTTCCAAATGATAATTTGGAGGATGAAGTTATTTCCGGAAGGTGCGAGATAGTAAAATTATGTGCCATATTGTATTTTGAAGTTTCGGGCACTTTTGACTGGTTTTAGCTTAAATGTGTAGTTGTGTATTATTTTATCGCGGTATCGATCACTTAAGTTGGGACTTTGGATTTAGGCCACGATCTAGTCTCCCAAAGTCTTCTATTTTTCCCCTAATTGTATTCCTAACCTAGAGAGAAAGACAGCGAAGAAGAAGCCTTTAGGAGACAAGAGAGATTGAAGATTTGAAGTGTGATCTTGCCTACATCTTCATTAAATTTCAATTTGCAACCTTAAGGCAAGTTTTCTACTTGCTATTATAAGATTTAAGTTGAACATTTAGTGTTGATAGTTGTGGTTTAATTATGGTTTAAGAAAGTTAGGGTTTTTATTGGATTTATGGGCTTTGAATCTTTGGAGATTAATTTGATTGGATATTGGCATAAATTATGATTATTTGATGCATTTATAATAAGTAGGTGGTAATAAATGATGAGGGTTTTGGTTGGTTGAAGTTGGAAGAGATTTGGAGTCTAAGACTCCATAGCTAAAATTGGCAAAATTCGTAGGGGCGAATCGATTCGGCCTGGTTCGCATGGGGACAGTTTCCAGGTCTGAGTGAGCCGAATCGATTTGGTTATTTTTGAATCGATTCGGCTGTTATGCAGAATGTTAGTTTTCCTGACCGAATCGATTTGGATGGTCCGAATCAATTCTATTGTCTGACCGAATCGATTCGGCCAGGACGAATCGATTCGAAAATCCTACAATTTCTCTTTTGTTTTTCATTTCTAATTTTAACCCTTTTATTTAGGATTAGAACCTAGGAACCTTCTTGTAAGAAGTAAAGATAGGGTCCTATAGTTTTAGTTGATTTTGGTCATTGCCTTAGAGTTGAATGGGTTCACTTGGGGTTTATTCTATGGGTACCTAAATTCATGTTTAGGCATTACTTTTCTTTTCGCATATTATTAGGAATTAAGAGTTCTAAGACCATATGTGGAAATTATAGAAGCCCTATTGAAGTATATAAAACCTAAAAGATTTGAAAGATGTTGGTGATCATTTGGAGAATAATTCGGGACTTAAAATATGATGAATATTAATGAAAATATTCAAGGATAATGGTTTCAAATAAAATGAAACATACGTGTGGTTAATGAAAGTGAAAATGAGATGAAATTGGTAAATGTTAATTTACTTAAACACACCTCTCTAAAAACTATCATAAGGGAAGCTCGCGCATGAGGTGATGTCCCCTGACTAGTGAATGCAGGGAGACTATAGTCCTCGGCCATATGCGGAATTTTTATATGTTTTTCTGCACTAGTGAGGTAATTCCAGGTGTAGTTATGACTCACTCGCAGGTATATGGCCACTTCCCGACGTGCGATAGGTGACCAGGTTGTCTTGTATAGATAGGCCCTGGAAGATGATAGTTATTTAGGGGCGCGTCCAGTGGAGAAACTCGGAGGGGCGGTCTTAGAATCGTTATATGTATAAGAATATAACATTTCTAACTCAAGTGGGACTTGAGATATGTGAATTGCCATAAGAAAATATGATGGTAATTATATTCTTGTTAAGGAATGGAAAAAGAAAAAAAAATATAAAGAATAATGATGTTTAATTTAATTCTCTTGTATAAGTTAACACTGTTAGCATCATTTAATTTATCTTGTCATGCTTTTGGATTAGGTTGTTAGATTTGCATCTACATCGTTCATGATTAACTGTCCATATCTATCATATTTCTTGTTCATATGGGAATCATATATAAATCGGGCCCTGGCCCGTTCACTTTCCATGTTGTGCATGTTATTGTATCCGCCCAAGTGCTCCTCCGTAAGGGCGCCCGTTGTGATATTCCTATTCCAAATACTTTTGAGGAGCTGTGAGAATTTGCGGATATTACATGATGCTTGTTAGACGCTTTCATTTTTGAATTCTAGATATGATCGGGTCTTTTATTCAGGCGAGTAGCCCAAACTTTTATGATTGTTAATGGATGTATTATGTAAATTATTTAACTGTTGTTATACGTTGGATGTAACTGTTGACCGATAGCTTAGTCGGTCCTTTTATTGTATGTCGCTTTAGTATTAATATAAGTTCTTTTGGAATTCCACTTTTTATCGGATTGGGTTGTTAAATTTATTTTCCTTAACTTGTATTTAAATTAAAATTTGACAACCCGTTTTCTGAATAATTGGGTGGTTTTTCCCGTATACTTATTTTGTTGCTGTGATGCTGAGAATGATTTCCATCCATGATTCCGTTATTTTGGAGTATCGGGTTGGTCACCCCTTAATTCGGATGGCGGGTTGTCACAGATGGTATCAGAGCGTCAGGTTCTAGAGTCTTTAGGATCTATGTGGACTTGTCACGTTCTACCGTAGCGTTCTTTGATATAGAGCCTAGGGTTAGGACTACTTTGTTGCTTGTATCTACGATCTTCTGCAAGATAGATTGTTTTTTTATATAGTATTCTAACTCTATTGTTTCTCCATCTCAGATGCCGCCTAAGAGAGGTCGCCCAACGAGACGCAATAGGGTAGTAGAAGGGGAGGTTGGTCCTCCACCGCCGCCATAAGGAACAATTAATGCTGCTGATGTGGCGAACATAGTGGCTCAAGCGGTTAATGCGACCATGACAGCAGTGGCTCAACAAATGCCACAAGCTTAACAGCGAGCACCACATGCCCACGCTCCTACGGGACCTTCTCCGTGGGAGAGAGCTAGGGAATCCTTTCTAAAGGGTCAACCCCTCGAATTTGATGGAGACTCGGATGTCATAAGGGCAAATAAGTGGAAGAAAGATATGCAACGCCATCTACGTATGGTGGAATGTAGTGAGGAAAAGAAGCAAGTCCTTACTACTTTTAAACTTATTGGGGCCGCGTTACATTGGTGGGAGTCTATGACTACACCAGGAAAGAAAGATACCATGTCGATTACTGAATTCTGGGTCTTGTTTGATCAAAAGTACTTTCCTCCCTCAATTCAAGGGGAGATGAGAAGGAGACTGCAAGACATTGTGCAAGGAGAAAGATCCGTGGCAGAATATGAAGAGGAGTTCACCCGGTTGGCAAGTTTTGTACCGGATGATGTGATTCCCAAAGAAATGAAGGTTTCGAAGTTTATGAGGGGCTTGAACTGGAGGATCCGACAACAGTTGCTGGGAAATCCGGCATTGCAAACTTTTGGTGAGGTAATGAATGCAGCACTACTTCATTGCCAAGAACATAGATTGTTTGTGCAAAGTGGCAAGAAAGCTACCATTATGGGGCAAGTGGGAAGGCCTGGAGGTAGTGGGATTATAGGAGGAGTTTTTCCCTTGTCCCAATCTTCGGGTATTAAGCAGAGAGAAAGGGATCCCCAGTACGGGGATTTGTCAAAGAGGAAACGTTCTAGTGGGTTCAATTATGGGAACCATAATAAGCACAGTCAGGGTGCCCCACAACAATAAGCTGGCCGGGGTGATCAAGGAGGTAGAGGCCATCAGGGCCAAGGTGTTAATAAGTTTAGAAATAACCGGGGTCGAAATGCGGAGAATATGTTGGGCCAGTGTTTTCAATGCGGTGAGGCGGGTCATTACAAGAAGGAATGTCCTTAGTTGATTGGGTAAAAATTTCCTAGAGCTCCACATCAGCCATACGTTCAGTTTCCTCCACAGTTACCTAACCCGATTGCTCCTCCACAGCAGGGTCAGTTACAGTATGGGAGATTTTATCATATTCTGGATGCTATGCTTCCTTCGGCTCCTCCGGCACCGCCAACCATTGAGGGTAAGTTCCTTATTCAGGGACATATGGGTCGCGTTTTATTTGATACGGGTGTGACACACTCATTCATTTCTAGGAGTTTTGCTCAGACCACAGAGTTGATAAAATCTCCTGAGAGTACTTTTACTAGCGTTGAGTCCTCTATGGGTGATGGTTCACTCATTTTTCTTGTTTGTAAACATATGGGAATTACTCTTGGTAATTTATGCTTTGAGGCCGATTTACTCGTCCTGGACATGGTCGGGTATGATGTGATTTTGGGCATGGATTGGCTCATGAAATATCATGCGATAGTAAATTGTTACGGGAAGAGTATAGTCTTCGTCGTTCCGAGACAAGAAATGTTCTTGGTAGTTTTGCCTCGTTTAGAGGGAAGTACTAGCACTTATCTGTATTGTATTACAGAAGAGACTTCTAGGGATGCAGTTGTTCCCTCGGATTCTATTCCGGTTGTGCGGGATTTTGAGGATGTCTTCCTGAAAATACCGGGTTTGCCTCCTAGCCGAGAGATTGAGTTTGTGATTGATTTATCACTAGGAACGAGGCCCATTGCGAGGGCTCCATATCGAATGACTCCTATAGAAATGAGGGAGTTGAGAGATCAAATCCAGCAGTTGTTGGAGCAGGGATTTATTAGGCGTAGTACGTCACCTTGGGGGGCTCCAGTATTATTTGTAAAGAAAAGGGACGGTTCTCTCCGGTTGTGTGTTGATTATAGAGAGTTGAATAAGGTCACCATCCGGAATAAATACCCTTTACCTCGTATCGATGACTTGTTTGATCAACTCCGAGGAGCGTCTTACTTCTCAAAGATCGATTTGAGGACGGGGTATCACCAGTTGAGGATACGGGAGGAGGATGTATCCAAGACCACTTTTCTGACTAGATACGGGTCCTATGAATTTTTGGTTATTCCCTTTGGACTAACCAATGCCCCCACTGTATTTATTGATCTCATGAATAGGGTATTTCGGGACTTCCTGGACCAATTTTTTATTGTATTCATTGATGACATTTTAGTCTATTCTCAAACGGAATCTGATCATGCTATTCATTTGAGGTTGGTCCTACAAAGATTGAGGGATCACCAATTGTATCCTAAATTCGAGAAATGTGGCTTTTGGTTACAGGAGGTACAGTTTCTGGGTCATGTGGTGACGTCCCAGGGTATATGAGTGGATCCGAGCAAGGTGGTTGCGGTGAGGGAGTGGGGTCAACCCACGACACCTACCGAGGTTCGTAGTTTTCTGGGTTCGGCGGGCTATTACCGTCGGTTTATCAAGGGCTTCTCTAAGATCGCTAGCCCTTTGACAAATTTGACCCGGAAGGGGGTGAGATTTGTTTGGGATAATTCTTTTCAGGCTGCATTTGATGAGTTTAAAGATAAGTTGACTTCGGCTCCAGTCCTTGTGTTGCCAAAATCGGGATTGGAATATCTAGTCTTCACCGATGCATCTCTTCAAGGATTAGGAGGTGTACTTCAGCAAGAGAGACAGGCTATTGCTTATGCCTCTCGCAAGCTAAAGCCCCATGAAAGAAACTATCTGGTGCATGACTTAGAGCTTGCTGCAGTTGTCTTTGCCTTGAAGATATGGAGGCATTATCTTTTAGGGGAGAAGTTTAGTCTTTTCACGGGCCACAAATTGCTGCAATATTTATTTTCTCAGAAAGATTTGAATATGCGACAACGCCGATGGTTGGAGTTTGTGAAAGATTATCAATTTGATATTCATTATCATCCGGACAAGGCGAACGTTGTGGCGAATTCCTTGAGTAGAAAGTCTGAGGGAGAATTAGCTGATGTTCGGAAAGCTAAGTGGAAGGAACTCAATCAGGAGGATGCGGTGGCGAGAGCGTTCATTTCGGTAATGACCGTTACTCCTACCATAGTGGCAAGGATTGTAAAAGCCCAAGTAAGAGATAAGGGTTTCCAAGACTATATACGCCGATTACTGTCCGAGGGAGCAAAGTCCTACTCGATTAGTTTTGAGGGTGGATTACGCTTCCATAGAAGACTTATTATCCCCGAAGAGGTGGACTTGAGACGAGCATTGATGGCCGAATCTCACGGGTCTAAATTCACGGTACTTCCTAGTGAGGACAAGATGTATCAAGACATGCGTCGTCAGTATTGGTGGCCAGGTATGAAGCGAGATATTTCTGAGTTCGTGTACCAATGCACTACTTGTCAGTTGGTCAAGATCGATCATCAGCGACCGATCGATTTGTTGCAACCGTTAGAGATTCCAGTGTGGAAATGGGATAGCATATCTATGGATTTTATCACGGTCTTGCCAAGATCACGGAGCGGGTATGATTCTATTTGAGTGATTATCGACCACTTGACTAAGTCTGCACACTTCCTACCCGTGCGAACTGATTACGACACTGCCCGATATGCCCGATTATTCATCGAGGAGGTTGTTAGACTCCATGGGATGACTTTAAATATATTTTTCGACCGAGAAAAGATCTTTGTTTACCACTTTTGGCAAAGTTTCCAAGAGGCATTGGGGACCGAATTGAAGTTAATCACTTCTTACCATCCTCAAACAGATGGCCAAACTGAAATAGTAAACCAAATGTTGTAGGATATGCTTCGTATGTGCATGCTTGACTTTAAAGGTGGTTGGGAACAATATCTTCCATTGGTTGAGTTTGCTTATAACAATTCGTACCAATTTACTATTGGAATGGCACCTTATGAAGCTTTGTATGGAAGGCCTTGTAGATCTCCCACTTGTTGGTTGGAAGTGGGTGATAATAAGTTCCTTGGACCTGAAATGATCCAAGATACTTCTTCTAAAATCGAATTTATTCGGAATCGCATTCGGATAGCCCAAGGCCGTTAAAACAACTATGCTGATGCGAGTAGAAGGCACATGGAATTAGAGATTGGGGACCAAGTTTTGGTTCAAGTGTCACCTATGAAAGGCATCAAGCATTTCGGGAAGGAGGGGAAGCTTGCGCCACGTTTTGTTGGACCTTTTCCAGTTATTGCAAAGGTAGGTCCAGTGGCGTACCAACTTGCCTTACCGGAACCTTTGCAACAAATTCATGATGTATTCCATGTTTCCTCCCAAAAGAAGTATAAGAGGTGCGAAGGTGCACTTTGGCGTATCCCTTTTGAGGATATTGACTTGCAACCCGACATTTCCTATGAAGAACAACCGGTTGCTATTTTAGAGCATGGGGAGCGTAGGTTAAGGTCCCGAGTGTTACCCTTGGTGCGGGTCCAATGGAGTCACCACAACGCCAAGGAATCAACATGGGAATGCGAAGATGATATGCGAGAAAAGTATCCGCATCTCTTTGTATAAGGTATGTTTGAATTTTGGGGACAAAATTCCCTCATAAGGGGGGGAGTATGTAACAACCCTCTCTTTTGAGAACCTATTTTATATTTATTCGCTAGGTATAGTGATTAGATATAAAATGTTGGTATGTGGATTAAGTATTAATTTAAGGAAGAAAAAGTTAATATTTACTAAGATGCTGCTTATTTACCTTATGGGTAGGTGAATATCACCATGATGTGCTTTATTGTGTCATATGATTTAAAATGACATTTTGGCTTAAAATGAAATCGGAACCTAAAATGAGTTATGAAATTTCCAAATGATAATTTGGAGGGTGCAGTTAGTTCCGGAAGGTGCGAGATAGTCAAATTATGTGCCATATTGTATTTTGAAGTTTCGGGCACTTTTGACTGGTTTTAGCTTAAATGTGTAGTTGCGTATTATTTTATCGCGGTATCAATCACTTAAGTTGTGACTTTGGATTTAGGCCACGATCTAGTCTCCCTAAGTCTTCTATTTTTCCCCTAATTGTATTCCTAACCTAGAGAGAAAGAGAGAGAAGAAGAAACCTTGAGGAGAAAAGAGAGATTGAAGATTTGAAGTGTGATCTTGCCTACATCTTCATCAAATATGAATTTTCAACCTTGAGGCAAGTTTTCTACTTGCTATTATATGATTTAAGTTGAACATTTAGTGTTGATAGTTGTGGTTTAAGAAAGTTAGGGTTTTTATTGGATTTATGGGCTTTGAATCGTTGGAGATTAATTTGATTGTATATTGGCTTAAATTATGGTTATTTGATGCATTTATAATCAGTAGGTGGTAATAAATGATGAGGGTTTTGTTTGGTTGAAGTTGGAAGAGATTTGGAGTCTAAGACTCCAGAGCCAAAATTGGCAAAATTCGCAGGGGCGAATCGATTCGGCCAGGACGAATCGATTCGCATGGGGATAGTTTCCAGGTCTGAGTGAACTGAATTGATTCGGCTATTTTTGAATCGATTCGGCTGTTATGCAGAATGTTAGTTTTCCTGACCGAATCGATTTGGATGGTCCGAATCGATTCGCTTGTCTGACCGAATCGATTCGGCCAGGACGAATCAATTCGAAAATCCTCTCATTTCTCTTTTGTTTTTCATTTCTAATTTTAACCCTTTTATTTAGGATTAGAACCTAAGAACCTTCTTGTAAGAAGTAAAGATAGGGTCCTAGAGTTTTAGTTGAGTTTGGTCGTCGCCCTAGAGTTGAATGGGTTCACTTGGGGTTTATTCTATGGGTACCTAAAGTGATGTTTAGGCATTACTTTTCTTTTCGCATATTATTAGGAATTAAGAGTTCTAAGACCATATGTGGAGATTATAGAAGCCCTATTGGAGTATATAACACCTTGGGATTTGAAAGATGTTGGTGATCATTTGGAGAATAATTCGGGACTTAAAATATGATGAATATTAATGAAAATATTCAAGGATAATGGTTTCAAATAAAATGAAACATATGTGTGCTGAATGAAAGTGAAAATGAGATGAAATTGGTAAATGTTATTTTACTTAAACACACCTTTCTAAATACTATCATAAGGGAAGCTCGTGCATGAGGTGATGTCCCCTGACTAGTGAATGCAGGGAGACTATAGTCCTCGGTTATATGCGGGATTTTTATATGTTTTTCTACACTAGTGAGGTAATTCCGAGTGTGGTTATGACTCACTCGCAGGTATATGGACACTTCCCGACATGCGATAGGTGCTCAGGTTGTCTTGTATAGATAGGCCCTGGAAGATTATAGTTATTTAGGGGCGCACCCAGTGGGTAAACTCGTAGGGGCGGTCTTAGAATCGTTATATGTATAAGAATATAACCTTTCTAACTCAAGTGGGATGTGAGATATGTGAATTGCCATAAGAAAATATGATGGTAATTATATTCCTGTTAAGGAATGGAAAAAGGAAAAGATATGAAGAATAATGATGTTTAATTTAATTCTCTTGTATAAGTTAACATTGTTAGCATCATTTAATTTATCTTGTCAAGCTTTTGAATTAGGTTGTTAGATTTGCATCTACATCATTCATGATTAACTGTCCATATCTATCATACTTCTTGTTCATCTGGGAATCATATATAAACCGAGCCCTGACCCGTTCACTTTCCATGTTGTGCATGTTATTATACCCGCCCAGGTGCTCCTCCACAAGGGCGCCCGTTGTGATATTCCTATTCCAAATACTTTTGAGGAGCTGTGAGAATTTGCTGATATTACAGGATGCTTGTGAGACGCTTTCATTTTTGAATTCTAGATATGATCGGGTCTTTTATTCGGGCGGGTAGCCTAAACTTTTGTAATTGTTAATGGATGTATTATGTAAATTATTGAACTGTTGTTATACGTTGGATGTAACTGTTGACCGACAGCTCATTCGGTCCTTTTATTGTATGTCGCTTTAGTATTAATATAAGTTCTTTTGGAATTCCACTTTTTATCGGATTGGGTTGTTAAATTTATCTTCCTTAACTTGTATTTAAATTAAAATTTGACAACCCGTTTTCTGAATACTTGGGTGGTTTTTCTCATATACTTATTTTGTTGCTGTGATGCTGAGAATGATTTCCATCCATGATTCCGTTATTTTGGAGTATCGGGCTGGACACCCCTTAATTCGTATGGCGGGTTGTCACATTATATTTATGGCCAAACTAGTATTAATAATTTATTGTAGGATCGATGACCCCTATAGTTTCAATTCGTCATTGGTCATTTCCCATCACATTGATTTTGTGCTAGGTGTTTTAGAGAGAGGAACTTGAATTTGAGTTTGGTTCTTTGAGCATGGATTCTCCTCCTCCCCTATTGGGAAAATAACATGGGATTGACATTTAAAATGAATAGAAATTTCATCCCTAAACATGTTTGATTAATCATGAATTGAAAAGAAAATAATAACTAGGTTTATAAATCAAACCTAGGGTTTAAAGAATATAATACCTTTGTTAATGATGTTGTGATTTGTATGAGGAGACAAATGTTGAAGATAATGAAATACGTGATGCCCTCCATGGTCTCTAAAAGACCTTTGTTAACCTTATGTAAACCTCGAATCTTTTAGTGTATGATCCTCCTAAAAGCTAGGTAGGTATGTGGGCATTGTTGATGTTCATAATTGGTAGAGACTTTCTCTTCTCTAGAAATTACCAATTTCGTAATCACAAATAATTAGTTGAGTAATGTATGAAAATAATAAAGAACAACAAGGATTTTTAAAGTGGTTTAGCGTATAGAAAGCCTATGTCCACTATTATGGTACTACGATTTAAGGTAGTTGCATAGAATTATGGGTAATCTTGCTTATGGGTGCTAGACTTATCCCTTGAGCTAAGAGAAATAATATATTTATTATGGTCCCAGAAACCAAGGGGTCGAATGCCTTTATATATCCAGGAATTGACACTCGTACATAATGAATGAGATTGTTGATTTTTTGAGGCACGTGTTAAATGTCTCTTGATAATTCCCATGTGAATGACCTTTCTTCTTTTTGATGGTTCATCTTCTTAAGATGGTCGTACGGTACGCCGACCAAGTAGTTCTAGAGACGACCAAGTGAAAATGAGATGCTGACTTATGAGAATAGGTGTCCCAATATCATAGATCCATGTGGCATGAATAATTTGATCCACAACAATAGACCCCAATGGCCCATGCTTGATCTTTTATTGAAAGTATGGAGGATTAGTTATAAAAAGTTACTCGACAATACATCATGACGGTGGTGAGCAACCAACCTCCTGGACTTGTAAATTTTTCACCAGTTTATTAGGCGGTGGCATTTTTGTGAATAATTTGCAAATAGCGAACTGCTAAAGGGTACGTTGGTGTTTTCGTGTCTTTAGGAACCGTGCGGCCGTGAAGAGTTCAATCATTTATTAAATTAATCATTACTTTTTCATCCTTCGAGGTACTCTATAAAAGGATAAAACTTTCCCCACATTTTTTCTCACCTTTGACCTTCGCACTAAAGCAATCTATATTTCTTCGAGATTTTCGTTTATCGTTTCTTACTTGTTGTTCTATATTAACTTCTGTATGACTTCTTTCTTTTATATCCCCTTACTTTATTTGATTGAAGAAATGGTTTACATTTTGGATAAGGATTCAGTATAAGAGTTTAGGGAGAGACAGAAAATCCCTAAAGTATCTTATGTCTATTCACCAAAGAGTAGGAGAAGATCACCCTAGAGTAGCTTCTATCTTGTTGGGGAATAAAAGCTCCATTACATCTTAAATTGCCCGACTAATTGAAGTAGTTACCTCAGTTCCCATCAATATGGACAAGGAATATGTTTCTACTTCTTCTGTTGCTGAGTCACTTGGAGCAGACAAAGAATTAACACTTGCAAGGACCCTCCTCTTTTGAATTGATCGATATCATTACAATCCAAACTTCCCCCACGACTAAGATGGGAAAAGGAAGGTTACCAAACTTGTTAGATATTCTGTCTTCTCCACCACCAAATAAGACTAATGCTACTGATAAGAGACTGCTAGTTATTAATATTGAGGAGGAAAAACCACACAGCCTAAATTCAAGAGATTAAAAAGAGAACTATTTATCCAACAACAAATGGCCCGGAAGACTTTTTTCGGCCAAACTGCTACTGAGTCTGCCTCTGTGGCAGTGAACCATGGTATTGTCAGGGGATTAATTGGTGCTGGATTTCTCCCAAAAGATAGGTTGGATGTAAGCCTTTTATCAAGAGCTCGTCTGCTGGAGAGAGCTAATCAAAATTTAGCTTTGGTAAGTTCCCAAACCTTTGTGTTCTTCCCATAATTTTTCTTTAAGTATATGTGATAGTAACTATGTTATCGTTATCCGGTTTTATAGTTTTTGGTTGACTATGGCCAATTACTAATCATGGATGATAAAATGAGGTTATAATAAACTGATGTAGATGAGGCCTTTGAAGGCTTGAGGAAATCCTTGAAAGATTCTGAGGAAGATTTTGAGATATAGGAGAAATAATGATAAGAGAAACTGAATGTGGCTGAAGATAGGGAAGCCACAACAAAAGACAAAATAAATATTACTGACGATGAAATAAAGGTTGCCAAGGACGAATCAGCTTGCTCGACCGGGGAGGCAGTTGCTAAAAAGAAAAAAAATCTGGAGTTAAAGGACCAATACAAAAAAGATAAGGAAGATGCCTTATACCATGGTTAGGACAAGTCATTCTCTACAGTTTCTATCTAGATGGAGTATGTAAATAAAGTTTCCTTTTAAGATGGATGGACATTTGCCTTGAAGGAGGTCGACGCCTCAGTTGACTCTAACCTGTTTTAGAGTCATGATCCTGGTTCCCCACCTAACTTGGATGATGAAATTGATGATGAGGAGGGGCCAAGTTAATCCTCCCTAGAACCTATGACTGGCAATGAGACCATCCTCTGAGAGGAAGCATCAAAAGGACACCCCAAAAGGTGTAAATGTTTTTCACGCCTGTTGATCCCTTCTTGTATCTCTTCCCATTGATGCTTTCTTTGACTTTATTTTTTCATTTTTGCTTTGTAATAGAACAGTCTCTTGTAACACAGTTTTTGGCAATGAATGAAAAATATCCCTTGACCAACTTTTAGTGTATACCTTTGATTATGCTTGTTTATTTTTCTTGGTTAGACTTGTTGTTTTGATATTGTTGCTCTTTAATTTACTAACAAGAAAAATGTAATAATATCTTCTGAATCTGACTTGTTAAGACGCATCAATATCTTGTTAGGAGCTAGCCATGTAAGTATAATTGAGATAATTTGGAGGGGTAAATTGACAGAGATGCATCCAACCACGTAAAAGAGGCTTATGTACATCTAAATTATCTCTTTGACTGGGTTATGGTAAATAATGAAGCATATTATGAAATGATTGAGCATCTTCAGGATGATCATAATCTTACTCGGGCTTTATTGCATTCTGATTACGAAGCCAAATATGAGGCATTGAGTACAGGTTGGGGTTTTGCCAAGAAACTGCAAGAGATCACATCCGCATTTATAAAGAAAGAAATCATATTGAATAGGGAAGTGAAAATTTCTAGGGATGTTTCCACTCTTCTTGAATAGGAGAAAAACAATTTAAGTAATGAGTTGGAGAGCTAAAAAAAGTTGGTTGAGATTGCGTTGAACAAAGGTTCTTCTTTATTGAAGCTTGAGAATGCTGAAATGTTGGAGGAGCTGGAAAACTTAAAGAACAAGACCAAATCTGGCTAACCTTCTAGACAAATGGTTGTTTCTTAGCCAACTAAGGATGGAGAAAGAACTAAAAAGACCTTGGTCGACCAAGCAGTATTTTTAAAAATAAAGATAAAAACATCAAAAAGCTCTAAGACAAGGTGGACCCACTAACTTTTCACTTCCACCAACAACCCAAAGCCATATGTATGGATGGTTATGATGAGGCTTTAACTCATATAGATGACTCTCTGGAGCAAGTTCATTGAGAAGGGTATAAATGGGGTTGGTTGAATGTGTGACGATTGCTGAAGGTGGAGACAAGAATGAGTTATGGAATTGGCATGATCTAGGCATGTTGGATTATCTTGGTCCTTCATTCTGGATTAAAGTCAAGTGGATTCAAACTAACTCCATTTCCCAGAGCTTAGTGATAAAATACTTAGGGATTATGGTCTTTATGGTGAAGACGATTACATCTTCACTCCCCACTTGTTAGATCAACTAAGCAGGATTAGTCGTAGTAGGTTGAGAAATTTTAGATCCATAACTTTGCCTAGTACCCTTAATATTCCTCATTTTGGGATGGACAATCCTAAAGGCAAGCGTCCTATAGGATAAATTTATTTTTCTTTCTTATTTCTGATTGTATCTCTACCTTTTATGAAAGTTTTATGGAATAAAAGACTATTTTCTGCATACATTTTTGTCTATGTACCTTAGCCTTTGATTCGTAATTAAGCATTTTTATTAGTGCATTAGTTGTGCAAACAACTAACCTGCTTAATTGATTTATATTTGGTCAAGTTATGAACTTGAGTTATAGGGCCTTAGGTTCTACAAATGCACTTAGGTAAAATGTTTTTAGGGCTAAGTGTTTGTATTAGTTACCATTGACGACCAAATGTATTAGGGATGTAGGTTTTTCCTGAATTTAACTTGGTCGGGAAAAACTCTAGTTCTTTACTTTAAGTCACACATGAAGTTTCAGGGACTTTTTATTCGTGACTTGTCAAAGACGAAGTCATTCATGAAGTCTAAAATAATTTTCTTGTTTAAAGTCAAAAAAGTTTATTAGGTTGAGAAGGAATTTTAGTTCGCAACTTGTTAAGGACGAAGTTATACATGAAGTCTGAATTTTGTTTTGAAGATGGAAAAGTTTGAATCTGATATTAGAAAAGTTCACTACTGGGGGACGTACATGTACATCTCCATACTTTGAAAAATGAAAAACCAACAATAAAGTATAGTTGGTAAGAAATTATAACTTATTAATCTCGAGAAAACGGTTACATCAAACATGTAATAGAATTACTGATAGTATTTCCTAAGGTGGTCAGCATTCCATGGATTCTTATTCTTTTTCCCTTCAAGTGTTTCCATGAGATATATTACTGGTTGGACGACTGTCGAGATACGATAAGAATCGTTCCAGTTGGTTCCAACTTGTTTCCCTTCTGGATTACCTTCTTAAGAACATAATCTCCTTCTTTTAAGTTGGTCGGCTTGACCCTTTTGTTATAGAATCTTTTGGGGGAATCAAAGTTCAACACTCTATGAGTCGACAGACCTATCTTGGCTGGTAGCATTGCTTTAGTTTCAAAAGCAATCATGTAAGGAGTCTCACCGGTTGTTATTCTCGGCGTAGTTCCACATGCCCAATGAACACTGTACAGCTCATTAATCCAGTTTTCCTTAAATCATCTAACCTTTCCTTCAACCCATTGAGTATAGTTTTGTTGGTAATTTCTATTTGTCCATTACACTATGGGTGTTCAGGGGCAGAGTGAAGTTTCGAGATCTTGAACTGAATACAATACTCTTTAAATTCTTCATTATTGAACTGAGTTCCATGCTCAGTGATGAAGACATATGGCATTCCATACCTACATATGATATGTTTCCAGATGAACTGAAAGACTCTTTCATAAGGCATTTCAACCAATGGCTCAGCCTCCACCCATTTGGTGAAGTAATCCACTGCTACTACTAGGTATTTGAACCTTCCTTTGATCTTCCGCAATGGTCCGACCAAATTAATTCCCCAAATAGCAAAAGTCTAAGGGGAAGTAATAGGAGTTAAGGAAGCCCCCAGTCTACTGTGAATTGAGATAAACTTCTAACATTTATTACCTTCTTTGCAAAGGAAATATAGTATGATCTCATAGTTGTCGATAATATCCTTGCATAGTTATTTTACGTACTAATGATCGGCCAGCTGAATGAGCACCATAAGAACCTTCATGTACCTCTCTGATCAAGTTTGATACCTCAATTGGGTGAACATAACGGAGTAATGAAACATTGTATCCCCTTTTATATAGGACTCCCCGTTCTAACATATAACTGGCTACTTTGAACTTCAAGTTCATGTCTTCCTTTGGGTTAAAAGGTAATAAACCTTGTTCAATATAATTTGTAATGGTATCCATTGATGAGGGTCCTAAATTCATCGCAATAAAACTGACTATAACCTCAAAATTTGCACTTATGTGTGCAAGAATTTCCATAGGGATGGTTCTCACGAATTTTGTCTTGGTCGCTGAAGCTAGTCGAGAAAGTGCGTCTGCTCGGGCATTTTCTATCATTAGTACTTGACCATGAGATCTCCATTAACTCCCTATATTTGTAGCACTTGGTTAATAATGAGCTGAGAATAACTATGTGCCATAACTTGCTCGGCTCCTAATGAATAAGCTAACTCCAATCCTCTAATTAAGGCTTCGTACTCTTCTTTATTGTTGGAGGCTTAGAATTAAAAACCATGTGCATACTCCACATCAATGTCGTTCGGAGTATTGATGATAAGACTTGTTCCACTATCGGTAGAAAATGAAGATCCATCTACATACAACTACCAAACTGGGACGTCGTTATTAAATCTTTCCTCAGGCAATATGCCTTATTGGAATATTTTTTTTCTATGATCATTATACCTTTGAGCGATCTCTTGGGAAGCTGATGTTTCAAGTTGGTCGGTGATCTTTTCAGTTTTCTTTAGAGCTAAGCTTTCTTTTAAAGAAGTGTGCTCGGCAGACAAACTTGGAGTAGTGATCACCTCTTTTATATGACATGTCCTTTTAATGTTGTCCTTGGCTCATAAAGGATTTTGTATTCTCCAAAATCAATTACCTAGGACATCAATCTCTTGATTTTTCTAGTTTGACAAGTTCTTGGCATAGGGGTAAATATGTGTAAACGCCGATGGTGTGTGATTGAAAATATGGATTAACCCTCCTTGAGGCCTCAATTAGAGCAAGCGCTAGCTTTTCCAAGTAGGGATACCTGATTTTGGCTCGTTTGAATGCTTTGCTTATGTAATACACTAGCTTTTGAACTCTATATTCTAACCTGATAAACACCGAGATAACGGTGGACTCTGAAACAACTAAATATAGATACAATTTCTCTCTCAGGACTGGCCGAGAGAGCAGGGGTGGAGATCCCAAGTGCCTCTTCAACTGTTGAAAGGAATTTTTGCATTATTCATTCCATTAAAAGGTTTTCCTAAGTACTTAGAAGAATGGTAGGCACTTATTAGTAGCTATAGACACAAATCTGTTGAGTGCGGACACTCTTTCAACCAATTTATGCACATCATTCTTGTATATTGGAGATTGCATCTCAATCAGTGCCTTTATTTTATCTAGGTTGGCTTTAATGCCCCTTTAATTCATAATAAAGCCAAGGAACATTCCTTCGTGTACACTGAACACACACTTTATTGGATTTATCTTCATTTCATATCTTTCTAGTTGATCAAACGTCTGACTCAGATCTTTGATGTGATCGATAGTTACCTTGCTCTTGTTAAGCATGCCATCCACATATACTTCCATGTTCTTCCTAATTTTTTCTTCAAAAACTTTATTCAATAGCCTCTAGTATGTTGCTTCAGCATTTTTAATCCCAAAAGTCATATCATTGTAGCAGTATGTACCTCAGCTCGTAATGAAAGATGTGCTTTATGTATCCTCAGGTTTTACTTTGATCTAGTTGTAACCAGAGTAGGCATCGATGAAACTCAAAAACTCGTGACCTTCTATTGCATCTACCAATTTATCAATCCTTGGTAAAGGAAAATGATATTTTGGGCATGCTTTGTTGAGATCAGTAAAATCCACACATATTTGCCATTTTTCATTCCTCTTTTTGACCATTACTACATTACCCAACTAACTAGGGTACTTGACGTCTTCAATGAAGTGAGCTTTCTATAATTTATCCACTTTTTCCTAGATAGCCACATTTTTCTCGGGACTTAATACTCGGTGATTATATTTGATCGTCTTATCATCTTTGTTGATATTAAGTTCATGACATATGAAGTTGGGATCAATTCTAGGCATATCCTTATGTCTCCAAGAGAACACATTTTTCCTGTCTTTAAGGAATGAAATTAATTTCTATTTGAGGGATGGTGTTAGGTTTGAGCCAATCTGGGTGGATCTTTTTATCGTTTACTGCAATGGTTTTTATCGCTTCCACAACTTGCATTTTTACTAAATCATCTTCTTTACGGGGACCAAAAATATCGATTTGGTAAGTGTTAGTTCCCTTATAAACTCCTTGATAGTCGGCAGAGGTATAGTAGTACTCTATAGCCTCCATCTGATTTTCCTTTACCATGTCGACCCCATAGTGAGTGGGGAACTTTATACACTGATGAACTGTGGATGCCACTACTTCAAACTTTTATAATCAAACTCTGTCGAGGATAATATTATAAGCTAAGGGAAAAATTTTGTCCAAAATAAAAAAGCGAATCTTTTTTGTTCTGCTTGCTGGCCAAGTGTCAATAAGTACTTCTAGTTTGACAGTCCCCAGAGGATACTCCTTTTCTCCATAGAAGCCGATTAAAGACCAATGGTAAGGTTCAAGTTTTCTATCTAGTAGCCCCAATCTATAAAAGCAATTATAGAATGTGATATCTATTGATCTACCATTGTCCACAAGAATTCTTATTATCCTAGCATGATGCACCCGACAGGTAATGAATACAGGGTCGTCATGAGGGTAAAGGACTCCCGACAAGTCATTATTGGAGAAGCTAATGAATAGTTTATCTTTATTCACCTTTCTGAGCCGACCATGTACTTCGTCTAATAAGTTAACTTGCCAAATATCATATCAAGATTTGGCCTCATTTAAATAGACCTTTTTTGTTGGCTAATTCATTTTTGCCTCCAGTATCCCCTCCTGCAATGAAATGAGAGCCAAAAGATATCATGCCTACCTCAGGTTCAGGCTCCCTAGGTTTCTTCAACAAGTCAGGGTCATCTCATCCTTTTTTCCCGCAGCCTTTATTTTTTCAAGGGGATTTTAACCTTCTTTAGGTGTCTCAACCTTCACTCCGGTCAATTAACTTGGTCAATTTTCCTCGACAGATGAGAGATTAAATTTTATTCTTCAAGGAAATATTACTATTAGTTGTATATCTATGGTATTTATTAAAGTCACAGTATTTACACTTGTCTCTTCGATTTGGAGGTAATTTTAATTTCTCAGGCCACTTCAAGTCCTTACTGCCCCTAATTTCTTCCAAAATGTGATGCACACCTATAGTGAGAGGGATATATTCGTCATACTTTTTAGACTTCTTGGCTTTCTTATCTTTCTGTTCCTTCTTATAAAAATTCTTCTGGAACTCAGATTTTTCCTCCTATATTTACTTAGTAGTTATATCCTCTTCGGTGCTCATAATCTTACTATCTTTTGCCACTAATTCAGTCATTATCTTTGGAGGTTTCTTCACCAACATAAAATACAGCTTCTCAGGGAGCAGACCGCTCATTAAGTCTGTAGTGGACATTTTCTCCTTATAAGAAACTACTTCCAGTTTCTAATTATTAAAATGAGTGATATATTCTCGAGTAGTTTCTCCTAATTACTGGCACAAACTGAGTAAATGGGCTACTCTCTTAATTGTCCTTGCTCGAAATCAAAAGTTTCTAATGAATAGTCCAGTGAGCTGATGAATATTAGCAATCTGTCCTCGGGGTAAATTATTATACCATATATGAGATGGACCAGTGATTGTACTTGATAAATCTCTACATCTCATCTCGTCAGTAACATAATATATACCAGTAACAGCCTAGTACTGTTCGATATGCATGATGGGGTCAGTTGTACCATCCTATTTAGGCATGATCACATGCAGTTTGAACTTGGAAGGTGTGGGGTAATCCACGATAGCCTCGATGAAAGAAGATCCTTTCATTAAACTCCTCTATAAAGGATTCTTGGTCTTAGAAATTTCTCCTAAATAATTTTCCAATTTATGTATGGATGCCTTCAAGAGTTCCCTTCTAGTTTGAATTTAGCTTAGGAGACTTTAGTGAAGTTGTTGTGCATTTATATTGAGCTCTCTTCTTGAGAAGTCTCCTCTGCATGGACAGATCCTCTAATGCTAGCCCTGGACCTAACTTCCCTCTTCCTATACTTGTGAGATCGGACTAGCTCTCTGTGATGACCTATGGTTACTCGGGTACCAAGACAGTCAAAAGCAGATGCCTTTCTAAGTGTTTTAACACGCTCATTCATTCAAAGGTGAAAGATAGTACATCATAGTAATTAGTAGATCAGATTGATGATGATGCTCCTCGGCGGTAAGATTTCTCACGAGAGGACCTAGAACATATACTTCTCTCATTTCTGGTGGGAAGAGGTGATACGTCCCTTAGATATGGTGTAGTAGTGGACATGTCTTACAACATTTGGGCCAACTTCCTAACTGAATCTTGCATGCCCTTCTGTCCTTGGGCAAGATTGAGTAAAACTCCTTGAAGATCTGCAACACTAGGAGGAGTAGATGGAGAGCATTACCTGCAATTGCAATGTTGATCTTAGGAATGTTCATCATCCTTTAGAGAGCTTCCAAGGTGAACAAATGAATTGAATGGGTAGAGAATGATGACTAACAGTCGTGCCCACAGACGGGGTCAATTTATTGATGTCTAAAACTGGTAGAGACTTTCTTTTAGCTACAAATTATCAATTTCATAATCACAAATAATTAGTTGAGTAATGTAATTGAAAATAATATAGAATAATAAAGATTTTTAAAGTGATTTAACTTAGGGAAAGCCCGCGTCCACTGTTATGGTATTCCAATTGAAGGTAGTTATATAGAATTCTGGGAATTCTTGCTTATGGCTGCTAGACTTGTCCGTTGAGCTAAGGGAAATAATATATTTATAATGGTCCCGAAAACCAAGGGGTGAACTGCCTTTATATATCCAAGCATTTACATTCATTCATAATGAATGAGACTATTGATCTTCTAAGGCACGTGTGCAATTTCTCTTGATAATTCCCATGTGAGTGATTTTTCTTCTTCCTGATGGTTCATCTTCTTAAGCTGGTCAGTCGGTACGCCGATCGAGTAGTTCTGGAGCCGACCAAGTGTAATTGAGATACTGAGGTGTATAATTATGAGGACAGGTGTCCTAATATTATAGGTCCACATTGCATGAATAATTTGACCTATAAAAAACACCTTTTGAGATGAAAATCCTTCCTTACGAGTGAGATATGATGGTCTCTTTCTAGGTCTCTTCATGAAAAATGTGAATAGCATTTTCTCTAACCCCTCTCAAAATATAATAATGAGTTATTCACTTTAAACCCTTTCCCATACCTTTATATACAAGGTACAAACTAGGTTTCTTGGGAGTCTAGGCCCGACTACTTGGGTATGTGGACCAAACTATAGACTAAAGACAAATAATTCTATTATTTCCAAATAAATACTCAAAAATCCCAATTACAGTTAATGTAATATAATTCCTTTATTTATTTAAGGGAAATTTACAACTAGGTCCCTTGGTAACAATTTTTAAACACTTAAGGACAATTTACAATTAGGTCTACTTGTTATGACACTAGCGTGAACTTATACAAGAAGAGAATTAGTGGACCTAACTACTTAAAACATTTCAAAATTCCTTTAGTGTTTAAAATTTATTTGTGAGGGACCTAAGAGTACTTCCCCCTTTATTTAATCATATTAATTCCATTTAATAATTATGACTACACTTCCATTTAATTATCTCAGAAATCACTCGAATATAAAGGGGTCTTATTAGCAAACTTGATAGTGGTACAAAATATGATTCCCCACATTAAGTGTCCTATACCCACTTGCTAAAATCAATTTATTGTTAATCGATTTTACCCAAGATTTAATCAATTCCTTGTTTCTCAAACTTAATTTATTTGTTACCCCACCAGGATTATAAAAGAATCCACTGATCGGTTTTACCTGGTGGAAACAAAACATATAAGTGTTCACATGTAAAGTCTCATACTTATGTCAATTTCTAAACCTCAAACTTCACATGTGGATATATAAAGATGTGATTCCAATAAAGCCACAAAAATAAATGAAATGATCTCTAAGATAGATAAATGGATAGTAATCCAACTTCAATGGGATATGTTGGCTTAAAAATTGCCCTACAAAAATTTGAGAAGTAAAAAATGTCCATAAATACTCCCAAATAGAAACATCAGATATTGGAGAAAAATTTAATAAAGAAGAATTTGACCTAGGTACACTTCTTTAAACAATGTATTCTATAGTTTTATTTTATTAGTCTAAATGCACAACATGCACAATAGTAGTTTAAAATCAATCATATATTTCCTAATTATATGTTTTTCATATGGCTTGACCAATCAAAGAACTTCCCCTCTAATTATTTAGACCTACAGTGATAACTACATGTGTTGCTCCCATAATAGAGACATCATGGCATCCTGCTATAAGTATGATGTATTTTGTGCTATGTATGCATAGAATGGTATAATAGGTATGGTTACTATGTTCATCATCAAAAGTTTTGCAATAGATTCGTAAACCCCTTAAGATTCCTAGACAAGCACTATGTGATAAGAACAACTATCACATATGCAAATTCTATAAATAGAACAACTAATCTATGAGTTGATTTACATATAGCACAACTAAATTATAGTTTCAGAATTTTAAAATTTGGAAAAAATGGTTGGCCTAAACAACTATTAAATCAACACAGAAACCAAATCTATAATTGGAAAAATCCCTCAAATCCCCTTGCATGTCAAAATTAATCTCATATCCATTAGTAGTTTAAAAAACATTTTGAATTCTGCAGATTATCAACAATTCATCATGTTTTGATATTGACCTAAGCATAAAATTAAAAATTAAATAGACAACAAACTAGTTTCTACAACCATTGAGTTTGTTAAAGTAATGGAGTGTGCATTACTATTAACAGAGGGCGGTGATTGGGTTTTCACTGATCAACCGATTAGGTTTTTAATGTTCAACATGAATCCATATCTATTGTTAAGAGTAACAAAACTAAAGCATAAAGTGAAAACAGAGAACACACACAAAAAAAAACATACATTGTATTTTGTCACTTACAACCATCAAGATTTGTATAATATATTTGTAGAGAGAGAAATAAATGATACAAGTCCAAAATTCAAAAACTCTAGGGACTGAAATGAAGAGTCTCTCATAAAAAATAAAAATGATAGGTTTTATCTTTTTAAATGGTCATACGAATCAAACGGTTAACGAACATAGTACCTCAAATCATATTATGATTATATATATATATATATATATATATATATATATATATAATAAAGTAGGAAACTTATGTATGTCATAAGATGCAAAGATGATGTCATCTTTTAGAATTTTTCATGCACTACCTATTTTGCCCTTGGACATTTTGATTTCCCCCTCTTTTTACACACACTAATTTATTTACCCATTCTCTTTAAAATTCAAAATCAAAGGTAAAATGGAATTTCTACCCATTCTCACTCTCTACTCCCCTGTTTCCTCCTACCCATCTTCTTATTTTTTTTAACTTTTCTCTTTCCCTCCCTCTCTCCCTTTGTCCCGCTGGCTATTTTACCCACGAACACGCTGCTACCCTCGAACCACCTGCGATGTCGACGACTACCTCGAACCACCTGCGATGACGATGACTACCTCGAACCACCTACGATGACAATGACTACCACCCACTGCTGACTTCAAAAGGTGTACATTTTTCATCTCTTTGTTATTTCAAAACTCCCAAACAATGAGATAGGCATCGATTTTCATCGTTTTGTTCTTCATTTGGCAGATCTGGGTATGAAAAGCCCGTGTTTATTATTCTTTAAGCAGATCTAACTATATATATGGTTTGTCAATATTTTTTTGTCATATTCTCTTGAATTTATTGTTTCCAACACCATATATGTTGGATCTTGAAGTGGTGTTACAGATTCATTCGTTTGTTCATTATATCAAAATGAGAGCTAAGGCATAGATCATTTTAAACTCTCTGATCCTCTTTTTTTTAGATCTAATCGATTTAATGTTTAGTTTTCTAGATCTAACTGCTTTAATTTTTATTCCTATGAAGTCAGAGTCAAATCTTGGATCTTGAGTTTTGTTTTCCTTTTCCCCGACAAATAATGGCTGTCCAAACGTGTATATAACATAGGAGTTTTATTTTGAAGCAGATCTGAAATTGAAATCATCACAGTGAGGGTGAGGGATTCACAAAGTTAGATGGTGTAAATTTTCAACGGTGGACATTCCTAAATTTTGGGAAGAAATGATGGGTCTTCTTTACTCCTCTGTTGGTCGGACCTCTTGATAGCTCAACTCTCTGATCTCCATTTCAGTGTCCACTAAAGAACTATTGATTTCAAGCAGTTTGTGGTCCCTGATCTTTCCATGATCAAACCGCTGCTGGTCTTTATCACTGGTGATCTCAAAGGTTGAGAAATCGTGTCTCTCTCTTGCTTCCTTTTTTTTGGGTAATGTAAAGCTTTGATGACTGTCCAATAACTATCGTTTTGCCAACTCTTCAAATTTCAGGTTTAGAATTTAATTTTAGTTTTTTTTTTCTTTCAATCAGAGCATATATTATTGAAGATAATGGAAAGCTACAATAGAGAGTGGTGACAACAATAAAGAAAAGAACTCATTTACAATCTGAAAATAGGTCTAAAATCTTAGGTCTAATTTATTTTTATGGTTTCATGTTGAGTTAGACAATTTAGTGGGATAAAAAATGTTTGTTGTGAATAAAAAAATTATGACCCCAATTAACTCATAAAAAAGGATAGTTTGTTGGGCAAAAGAAAGGTTAAAACAACATTGTTTTGTTTATCTAATTTTTGAGTTGATACTTATCTAATTGAGGTTTTAAATTATTTTTAAGATTCCAAATTGAGTGTGTCAATTTACTGGATAAAAATAGTGATTCCATAAAAATGCCAAAATGACACTGTTGTTTTTACTTTTATACAAGTGCTTGGAGATTTTGAGGTTTGGACCATTGTTTGATAATGAACATCTTTGAGGGTTGCACTCTAACATCTCTCTTGTGGGTGTATTGATAGTGAAAATGGTGACCAAGTTAAATATTTGTATATTCTTCAAAATGAATCTTTGTAAAGAGTTTATTGGACAAAGTAAAATTTTTACATAGGTATGAAACATAACTAGGGGTGGCAATTTGTGTCTTTGGGTAGTGTTTCGGATCGGCACGACACAACACGACAAGAATTTTTTGGACCCGAACATGACACGATATGAATTCATTTTTTTTAGTTGACACGAACACAGCCCAAATAAAAATGACACGACATGTATAACACGATTTCTTAAACCATTAATTTGTTATGGTATTTATAATTTATCCACCACAATAAGTGGAACGTGACTTTACCCATCACTTTTGATGGATCTGCTAACGACCATTAACATTACTCTTTTAATTAATAGTTTTTCGGGTTGTATAATTGATGTCTAATTTGTTTATGCTAATTATGTGGTTTTTTTTACACATGCCATGTATAGTGCTATGAAGATATTTGATTCACACGGGTATTTGAAGATCAATCGTACCTTTGATGTTTAAATTATTTACGCTTATGGGTCGTAAAATAACTTTTTGACTTAATTATACAAGATTTGACACTACTTAAATTTACATGATAAAATAATTTTAAAATTTACACTTATAATATAAACATAATTTATATTTTATATTATACATGACTTTAGACTTTTCAAAATTATCAGCGTGCATTGAATCCTCCCCTTGAGCTAAGAGAGATTGTGTATTTATAGTGGTGTCGAACCCTAGAGATGAAATATCTTTATATCTCCAGGCATTTATGCCTGTTTACAATAAATTAGACTCTTGACATTCAATGTTGGTCTCTATTATATTTAAGTAACCTTTCCTATTCTTGATGGTTCATATTCTGGGAGTTGGTAGGCATTGTAGCCGACTAAATGTCTCTGATGCTGATCAAGATAGTTGAATAGCCATGTAAGAGGACAGGTGCCTATCGTTAATTGATCCACGTAGGAGAGTAATTTTTACATACAACAAAATCTCCTAATACTCCATGCTTGATGATTGATCAGAAGTATTGAGTGTTTGTTCAAGATGTTACTCGGCCTGCGTCTGAGAGTTTATTGGTCAGCCAACCTCCTAGGCTTGTAAATTTTTTCATTAACACTGTTGATAATGGCATTTATGTAAATAATTCAAACTTTTTCGAACTCCCAAAGAGCATACTAGTCCTTTTGCGCATTGGGAATCGTGCAGCCAACGGTAATTCAACCGTTCGTGCAGTTAATTATTTCATCCCTATTCTCAAGGAAATCTATAAATGAATGGAAATTTCCCTCCATTTCTCTTACCTCAAATCTTCTACACTTAGCATTTTTCTTCATTTTCAATCTTTTCTTCTCCGCTATTTGCTACTTGCTTTCCACCATCATTTTTTTTTATCTCTGATGTTACCTTTTGATCTCTGTAAGTCATCCTTCCCCTTTTTTCTATTTTTTTCCTTTATTTCAGTCATGGTATGTATCGTAGATGATAAAGCCTTAAAGGAATTTAGAGGAAAAGAAAAAAGGAAAATTCTTGGTTGGGTAGGTCTAGAAATTTCTCATGGTCCGATTGACGTGTATTTCTCAATTACTTATACATTAAATAATTTCCATTATCATGGTGTCACCCTACCATTTTATACCGAACTATCTCTCTCGGCCTGACATTCAAAATTACCAATTCAATGTTCAATTTCATCCAATTAAGTTTCCCCCACTTAATTAACAAGGTTTCAATCACTCAATCATAAACCTTAATATCTCAAATTTAATTAATCCAAGACTAATTAATCACACCTATCAATCTAGGCAATCTCCAACGAAATAACAACTAAAAAATATTTATTAAAATTTGCCCCACGAATCTGCCCAGATTTTTAAAATGTCGTTTGGGGCATTTTGGAGACATTTTGGAGAAACCATATTAGAGAACAAACGTAAGAAAATACGATTTTCTACAGGACTATGCGAACAGAATCTCCACTAGAGACATAAATACCTTAATTTTATACAGATTTCTTCATCAAAATTTTTCAAGATTTATCTTAAATCCATTATTTTGTTATCACAAATCTAGCCCTAACAATTTCATCAAACTATCAAACCTCAATCATAAAATGAATTATTTATCAAAATATCTACAGATTTATAATCCTTATAAATATAAAACCCATATTTATGCAAGAACTAACCCTAGAATTCAATTAGATTACAACTCTTTTGATATGAATAACTATATACAAATTCATACTCAAAATTTAAACAACTTGCCTTAACCAAGGTGATCTAGGGCTTTGAAAGATGAAGTTGAATTGCAATTGCCTCTTCAAGATCCCCAAATTCACTTTTCCTTTGACTCTCCCTTTCTTTTCTTCCTTTAGTTTTCTATTATGACTTAATGATGCCTAACCCCTTACACATCTTAGGGTTAAAACACTATTCATATTTTGGGACTATGGGCCCAAATTAAAATGGCCCAAATTCTCTTTATTAAGTTCACACATGTGTAATTGGACCCCAATACCCAATATCTGTATGTACCCACTTCTTTTGGACTAATTCAATGCTACCGCACTCAAGCGCGCACCAAAAATTGCCATTCAGATTATATTTCTAAAATAAATCCTCACTCCTTAACTTATTTTAAATATAACCACTTTTAAATATTCCCATTAATTAATTCTCATTGATTAAGAATCACTAATTAGAGAATTAAATTAATTAACATAATGACCCAGAAATTACAAGGTGTTACATAATTCCCCCTTACAACGGAGTTTCGTCCTCGAAATTCAGATAAGCCTAGTACTTCCAGTATTGACTAGCTCCTAAGTCCCCTACCCTTAAGATCCTACACCCATCTTTCCAACTTCTAATCGTGAATTATTTGACAATTGATTAGTTAACCAGGGTGCCCATACACCCTGTACCTGTGCTTAACCGCACGAAACAAACCCGAATTTTACCAACACTTAAACCGAAATATAAATTTAATCCCACGGTTATAACATTCCCAATACCCCTTTCTCGGCATTAAATTATACATATCTACTCTTCTGTTAAAAGACAACACCTACTACCGTGCCCTAACTATCCCTAGTTTTCCTTGCGCGAAAGTAAAAATTGAGCTATATCTTCCCCCTCGACAATCCGTCCAACCACTTGGAATTACATCAGAAATGTCCCAACTCCCCCGAATTTCAATAAATTTTTTTTAACAATATTAGTACATTATCATGCAACACATTTTAACATACATTACAGAATATATACGCTAGAGCCTATCTAAGGTGAAACCTAGCAACGATAATTCATACTCTGGTACCGCGAATACCCAATCTTACTATAACTATCCACTATAGCCCCAAACAATAGATGCAAAATTGAAACTTGGAAAAACATCCACACTACTCCCACAATCCTCGAAAGAAGAAATATCTCGTATAATGCAACCATCCTCTTAGTGTAACCCCCACTCTCACGTGGTTAACACCAAAGAACCGTGCTATCCCGCGACACTTAGATATATACATATATATTATGGATATTACGGCCAACACGTCCACTAATATCCATCTCATTCACTAATCGTAATGATAGAAAATTGTAGGTTGTAACGCACTCACTGTCACTTCCAAACACACCCAAGCTTAATTATTCAATAATTAGGGGACCAACTTATTCCCATTCCTCCGAAATATACCCAAAATCATTTCCTTTTGGGTCTTCTCCCCGAATTTGCTAAGTATCTACACAGTAGGGGCTCTGTCTCCTCTCAGGGTGCCCATACACCCTCTAACTCGAGCCTAATTGCACAAACCTCCAATCTTAACTTACGTAACTATATTTATCTCAATTTCTTCCCCCGCATTATTGGCATGGATATATTCTCCAAATATGTTCAATGACTTACTCAATACCATTCGATTCTCCCCAATATTACCCCACCTTTATTATCGATGTGAGATCCTTAAACTATTCCCTTAGTCCCATACCTAAGGGTCCTTGTGATGGCAAAAGTGGCTAAAATAAATCACACAAAACACCTAACAATATGCACAAGCTAACACCTTGTAATTTCTGGGTCATTATTTTAATTAATTTAATTCGGTAATTAGTGATTCTTAATTAATGAGAATTAATTATGGGGAATATTTAAAAGTGGTTATATTTAAAATAAGTTAATGAGTGAGGATTTATTTTAGAAATATAATCCGAATGGTAATTTTCAGTGCGCGATTGAGTCCGGTAATATTGAATTAGTCTAAAATAAGTGGATACATACATATATTAGGTATTGGGGTCCAATTACACATGTGTGAACTTAATAAAGAGAATTTGGGCCATTTTAATTAGGGACCATAGGCCCAAAACGTGAATAGTGTGTTAACCCTAAGATGTGTAAAGGGTTAGGCATCATTAAGTCCTAATAGAAGACTAAAGAAAGAAAAGAAAGGGAGAACCAAAGGAAAAGTGAATTTGGGGTCTTGAAGAGGCAATTGCAATTCAACTTCATCTTTCAAAGCCCTAGATCATCTTGGTTAAGGCAAGTGGTTGAAATTTTGTGTATTAATTTGTATCTAGCTATTAATATCAAAGGAGGTGTAATTTAATTGAATTCTAGGGTTAGTTCTTCTGAAATAAAATTTTCTTCGACCCTCATCCCTAGTCATCTACACTTAGGGTTAACTTTTGACCTTTATCCTACCCAATGGTGCTTGGGAACACCCCAGCGGTTTCTCCAACTTCAATTATTCGAACATTTATCATGGTAACTCCTATCACATCACTATTTCTAAAATACCCCATGGCTTCTGTTGAGCCCTCCCTCCTGTAATCCTTCTAACGCCCCATGTTAGTTGTTCTCTAATGTTTGATCTACCACCCTCGACCGAAACCGTTTATGAATCACATGAATTATACCTATGGCAGGAGAACATAAATCGCATACGTGAAGGAATACAACAATCCTATAATAAGGCTCTATATCAAAGAACGCTATGCTGAAACAAGAAAATTCGTACAGATCCTAAGGACACTAGAACCTGGTGCTCTGATACCATCTGTGACACCCCGTCTAATATAATATCGAGTGATCAGTCCTATATCAAATTAAGTCAGAGTCTCATCTGATTCATTCTTAGCATCACTGTCGTTCATTTCATTAAGTACTAACCACCTAGTCATTTCATTAAGCTGATGTCAAATTTTTTCTTTATTAATCCATCGAAAACCATCTAATAGCACAAAAACCAATCCAATATGATAATAAAACTAAAACATGCCACAAGGTAAGTATAATAGTCTGTTGAACAATGTCGACTACAAGCCATCCACAAAAGCAAATATAACAGAGTACAAATACATGCCAAGTCTGAATATAGTGGTGCAAGTCCAAAAGTACAACTGAAAGGAGCCCTATCTAAGATAGAATGCGATAAGCGACTACAACAAATAAACCACAACACTCTATATCGCTGTAGCCACGTACCCTGTAGGATGGAATCATGTCGGGCGCCCTTGGGGAGGACACCTAAAAGGTTTTTGAAATTTTTTTATAGCAAGTGAATTTAAATGCAAGAAGTAAATATGCAAATTCCCTCCATATTTAACTTAGTGTCGCGCATTCCCTTGCGTTTACCTGACCCGTCAACTAATGTGCACACCTACCGAAACTATAAATGCCCCATCTAGCTAACACTCCATAACTATCCGTGTCTCGTATATCTCACTATTCCCCACTATCCCTACTTGAGTGAATGTCGTATACATTTTATGGTTTATTGGCCACATTAGCTTCATCAAATCAATTCTATTTAATGCTATATAACATTCTCACAAGTTATATCCTTTGCACCATTCACATCATGTATACGAGTTATAACTATATTTCACACTAACTTATTTGTATCCATATCCAACATGATACCATATAACCATTTCACAAGTTATATTATCTATACATTTCACACCATGTATATATATATATATATATATATATATATATATATATATATATATATATATATATATATATATATATATATATATATAAATTCCTCTATATAATTTTGCACTATATATACGTATCATATCTCAATTACTTATACACTAATTAGTTTCTATTATCATGGTGTCACCCAAACATTTTATACCGAACTATCTCTCTCGACCCAACATTCAAAATTCCCTATTCAATGATCAATTACATCCAATTAAGTTTTCAATCACTCAATCATAAACCTTAATATCCCCAATTTAATTAATCCACAAATCAATCCAAGAGTAATTAATCACACATATCAATCTAGGCAATCTCCAACGAAATAAAAACTAAAAAATATTTCTTAAAATTTGCCCCACGAATCAGCCCAGATTTTTAAAATGTCGTTTTGGGGCATTTTAGAGCGGTTTTGGAGAAAACGTATTAGAGAACAAAAGTTAAAAAATGCGATTTTCTACTGGGCCGTGCGGATAGAATCGCCACTAGAGCAACAAATACCTTAATTCTATACATATTTCTTTATCAAATCTTTTCAAGATTTATCCTAAATCCATTCTTTTGTGATACCTCAATCATCAAATGCATTATTTATCAAATCATCTAAAGATTTATAGTCCTTATAAAGAGAAACCCCCAATTTATGCAAGGACTAACCCTAAAAATCAATTCGATTACACCTCTTTTGATATGAATAGCTAGATACAAATTAATACTCAAAATTTAAACCACTTGCCTTAACCAAGATGATCTAGGGCTTTGAAAGATGAAGTTGAATTGAAATTGCCTCTTTAAGATCCCCAAATTCACTTTTCCTTTGGCTCTCCCTTTCATTTCTTCCTTTAGTCTTCTATTTTGACTTAATGATGCCTAACCCCTTACACATCTTAGGGTTAAAACAATATTCATGTTTTGGGCCTGTGGGCCCTAATTAAAAGGCGAAAATTCTCTTTATTAAGTTCACACATGTGTAATTGGACCCCAATACCCAATATATGTACGTACCCAGTTCTTTTGGACTAAGTCAATCCTACCGGACTCAACCACGCACTAAAAATTCCCACTCAGATTATATTTCTAAAATAAATCCTCACTCGTTAACTTCTTTTAAATATAACCACTTTTAAATTTTCCCATTAATTAATTCTCATTAATTAAGAATCACTAATTACAAAATTAAATTAATTAAAATAATAACCCAGAAATTACAAGGTGTTACATACTTCCCCCCTTACAACGGAATTTCATCCTCGAAATTTGGATAAGCCTAGTACTACCAGTATCGACTAGCTCCCAAGTCGCCTACCCTTAAGATCCTACACCCATACTTCCAAATTCTAATCCTAAATCATTTGAACAATTGATTAGTTAACCAGGGCGCCCATACACCCTGTACCCATATTTAACCGCACGAAACGAAACGAAACTTTTAGCAACACGTAAATCGAAATATAACTTTAATCCCACGGTTATAACATTCCCAATACCCCTTTCTCGACATTATATTATACATATCTACTCTTATGTAAAAAGACAACACCTACTATCGCGCCCTTACTATCCCTTGTTTTCCTTGCGCGAAAGTAAAACCCGAGATATATCTTCCCGTCCATCCAACCACTCGAAATTACATCAGAAAGGTACCTACTCCCCGGGATTTCAATCAATTTTATTAACGATATTAGTACATTAGCATGCAACACATTTTCACATACATTACAGAATATATATGCTAAAGCCTATCTAAGGTGAAACCTAGCAACGATAATTCATACTCTGGTACCACGAATACCCAATCTTACTATAGCTATCCACTATAGCCCCAAACAATAGATGCACAATTGAAACTTGGAAAAACATCCACACTACTCCCACAATCCTCGAAAGAAGAAATCCCTCGTATAATCCAACCATCCTCTTAGTGTAACCCCCACTCTCACGTGGTTAACACCAAAGAACCGCGCTATCCCGCGACACTTAGATATATACATATATATTATGGATATTATGGCCAACACGTCCACTAATATCCATCTCATTCACTAATCGTAATGATAGAAAATTGTAGGTTGTAATGCACTCATTGTCACTTACAAACACACCCAAGCTTAGTTATTCAATAATTAGAGGGACAACTGATTCCCATTCCTCCGAAATATACCCAAAATCATTGTCTTTGCGTATTCTCCCCGAATCTGCTAAGTATCTTCACAGTAGGGGCTCTGTCTCCTCCCACGGTGCCCATACACTCTCTAACTCGAGTCTAATTGCACAAACCTCCAATCCTAACTTACGTAACTATATTTTTCTCAATTTATTCTCCCGCATTATCGGCATGACTATATTCTCCAAATATTTCCGATGACTTACTCATTACCATTCGATTCTCCCCGATATTACCCCACCTTTATTATCGATGTGATATCCTCAAAATACTCCCTTAGTCTCATACCTAAGGGTCCTTGCGATGGCCGAAGTGGCTAAAATAAGTCACACAAAATACAACAATATGCACAAGCTAACACCTTGTAATTTCTGGGTCATTATTTTAATTAATTTAATTCGGTAATTAGTGATTCTTAATTAATGAGAATATTTAAAAGTGGTTATACTTAAAACAAGTTAATGAGTGATGATTTATTTTAAAAATATAATCCGAACGGTAATTGTTAGTGCGTGGTAGAGTTCGGTATGATTGAATTAGTCCAAAAGAAGTGGGTACATACATATATTGGGTATTGGGGTCCAATTACACATGTGTGAACTTAATAAAGAGAATTTAGGCCATTTTATTTAGGTCCCATAGGCCTAAAACGTGAATAGTGTTTTAACCCTAAGATGTGTAAGGGGTTAGGCATCATTAAGTCATAACAGAAGACTAAAGGAAGAAAAGAAAGGGAGAGCCAAAGGAAAAGTGAATTTGGGGATCTTGAGGAGGCAATTGCAATTCAACTTCATCTTTCAAAGCCCTAGATCATCTTGGTTAAGGCAAGTGGTTTAAATTTGGAGTATTAATTTGTATTTAGTTTTTCATATCAAAAGAAGGGCCATCTAATTGAATTCTAGGGTTAGTCCTTCTGAAATAAAATTTTCTTCGACCTTCATCCCTTGTCATCTACACTTGGGGTTAACTTTGCACCATCGTCCTACCCGACGATTCTTAGGGAAACTACAGTACCCCAGTGGTTTCTCTAACTTCATTTATTCGAGCATTTATCATGGTAACTCCTATCGGGTCACTATTTTAGAAATACCCCATGGCTTTTGTTGAGCCATCCCTTCTGCAATCCTTCTAACACCTCGTGTTGGTTGTTCTATAATGTTCGATATATCGCGCTCGACCAAAATCATGTATGAATTAAATGAATTATACCTATGGAAGGAGAACGTAAATCACATATGTGAAGGAATACAACAATCCTATAATAAATCTCCATATTCAAAGAATGCTACGCTGAAACATGAAAAGCCGTACAGATCCTAAAGACACTAGAACCTGATGCTCTGATACCATCTGTGACACCTCGCCTAATAAAATACTGGGTGATCAGCCCTATATCAAATTAAATTGGAATCTCATTTGGTTCATTCTTAGCATCACTGTCGTTCATTTCATTAATTACTAACCACCTAATCGTTTCATTAAGCTGATGTAAAATTTGATCTTTATTAATCCAACCAAAACCATATGATAGCACAACAACCAATCCAATATCAGAATAAAATTAAAATATGCCAGAAGGTAAGTACAATAGTCTGTCAAACAACGTCAACTACAAGCCATCCACAAAATCAAATATAAAAGAGTACTAATACATGCCAAGTTTGAATATAGAGGTACAAGTCCAAAAGTACAACTGAAAGGATCCCTATCTAAGATAGAATGAGATAAGCGACTACATCAAAGAAACCACCGCACTCCACGTCACTGCAGCCACGCACCCTATTGGATGGAATCATGCCAGCCGCCCTTGGGAAGGACACCTAAAAGGCTTTTGAAAATATTTTATAACAAGTGTTAGACCCCAAAGCATTTAAAAATATTTAGCAAGTGAGGTTAAATGCAAGAAGTAAATATGCAAATGCTCTCCATATTTAAATTAGTGATGCGCACTCCCTTGCGTTTACCTCACCCCTTAACTCATGTGCACTCCTACCGAAACTATAAATGCCCCCTCTAGCTAACTCTCCATAACTAGTCGTGTCTCGTATATCTCACTATTCCCCACTATCCCAACTTGAGTCAGTGTCGTATACATTTTATGGTTTATTAGCCACATTAGCTTATTCAAATCAATTATATTTAATGCCGTATAACATTCTCACAAGTTATATCCTTTACACCATTCACATCATGTATACGAGTTCTAAGATATACTTCACACTAACCTATTTATATCCATATCCAACTTGATACCATATAACCATTTCACAAGTTATATTATATATACATTTCACACCATGTATATATATATAAATTCTCGTATATAATTTTTTACTATATATATGTATCATATCTCAACATTCATGCACATATCAGATATAAAATGCTATCACCGAACGCATAGGAGGTGGCCATAGTTCCCGCCGAAAGTGTCCGCTCCATACCATAACGGTCCCACCGCTAAGTCCCAGACGCTATGGTATGGGGACTATATTCGCCCTGCTCCTCAAGCCACAGGATTCTCCCACATCGCGCTACCTCCTTTGATAGCATTAATAATGGTATGGCTTTACTATATATATTATTCACGCAAATATATATATATAAATCATATATGTACTACACACCAACATATATATAGAAATTCAGGCTATCAGAGTATTATGCCAGTACCCAAGCCTAAAACATTTAAGTCTATGGTCAGACTTTATTTCAATTACTTATACACTAATTAATTTCCATTATCATAGTGTCACCCTACCATTTTATACCGAACTATCTCTCTTGGCCCGACATTCAAAATTCCAAATTCAATGTTCAATTTCATCCAATTAAGTTTCCCCTACTTAATTAACAAGGTTTAAATCACTCAATCATAAACCTTAATCTCCCCAATTTCATTAATCCTCTAATTAATCCAAGAGTAATTAATCACACCTATCAATCTAGGCAATATCCAAAGAAATAACAACTAAAAAATATTTCTTAAAATTTTCCCCACGAATCAGCCCAGATTTTTAAAATGCCGTTTTGGGGCATTTTAGAATCGTTTTGGAGAAAACGTATTAGAGAACAAAAGTTAGAAAACGCGATTTTCTACAGGTCAATGTGGACAGAATCTCCACTAGAGCAGTAAATACCTTAATTCTATAACGATCTCTTCATCAAAACTTTTCCAGATTTATCCTAAATCCATTCTTTTGTTATCACATATCTAGCCCTAACAATTTCATCAAACTATAAACCTCAATCATCAAATTCATTATTTATCAAACCATCTACAGATTTATAATCCTTATAAAGAGAAAACCCCAATTTTTGCAAGAACTAAACCTAGAATTTAATTAGATTACACCTCTTTTGATATGAATAGATAGATACAAATTAATACTCAAAATTTAAACCACTTGCCTTAACCAAGATGATCTAGGTCTTTGAAAGATGAAGTTTAATTGCAATTTCCTCTTCAAGATCCCCAAATTCACTTTTCCTTTGGCTCTCCCTTTCTTTTCTTCCTTTAGTCTTCCATTATGACTTAATGATGCCTAAGCCTTTACACATCTTAGGGTTAAAACACTTTTCACATTTTGGGCATATGGACCCTAATTAAAATGACCCAAATTCTATTTATTAATTTCACACATGTGTAATTGAACTCCCAATACCCAATATATATATGTACCCTCTTCTTTTGGACTAATTCAATCCTACCGGAATCAACTGCGCACTGAAAATTTCCATTCGGATTATATTTCTAAAATAAATCCTCACTCGTTAACTTATTTTAAATATAACCACTTTTAAATATTCTCATTAATTAATTCTCATTAATTAAGAATCACTGATTTCCGAATTATGTTAATTAAAATAATAACCCAAAAATTACAAGGTGTTATACCTCATTATAAGAGGTTTAATAAAGTTTTACCCAACCATCAAGAACCTGCCAAAAAGTTCACTGAGTTGGGTAAATCGCTGAGTTGGCCAAGAAATTTACTATCGAGCAAGGCAGAATTGAGGATTCCTATGTGGTAACCAACCCTGTGTTACGATGGATTTGATAAAGGATGGTTCTTTATCAGCAGATAGGTCGGCTACAACCCCCATGACCAAATCCCGATTAACTAAGAGGGCTACTCAAACTCTAACCTCGGTAAATTCGTAACCCTTATCTTGATATTCACTAATGTTTAATGACTTTTTTCTAGACCGATGTAACACACTTATTTACTTACAGTTCCTGGTGGACTTTAACCATATGATAGATAAAGATGATTAGCTAAGGTCCTCCTTGGCTGATGTGGAGGAAGTTTTTGACGGTTTGTAGAAATTCTTGCAAGCATCTGGGGAAGATTTAGAGAGAGACGAACCTAGAAAGATTAAATTAAGGCTATAGAGGATAAGGCCAAGGCAGTCAAGGATCAATAAAAGACCACCCTTCATCAATTGACCCAGGCCGAGCTAAAAATTACTAAAACTGAGCATAAGGCAAAGACTGCTGAAGATAAGAATGGCAGTCTAACTGCTGATAACACTGCTATTAAGGCCAAGGGAAAGAAGGTTAAGGAAGAGGCTTCCAATAAGGGATGAGAAAAACAATTTTCTGCTGCAGCTAACAAATAGAGTATGCCAGAAAGTTATCCTTTAAAAGGGTTGGTCGGAAGCTTTGAAAGAGGTTGGTACTCAGGCAAACTCTAAATTATTTCAGAGACATTACCCAAGAACTCCTGGACGAAGACTTTAATGATGATGATGATGATGATGGTTATTTGAAGGAGGTCGGTACTCATGCGTCATTTGTTGTTCCTCTTTTTTACCATAACCACATTTGCTAACAAGCTTGGATACTTGACATCTTCTATAAACTAAGCTAGCTGTAACTTATCCAGTTCCTCTTGAATTTCCATATTCTTTTTAGGTTAATTGACTTAGAATCCAGGTAATGAAGTTTGGATCAGTCCCTAGCATATCCTCGTATCTCTACACAAACACATTCTTCCTCTCTCTAAGGAATGTAATCAATTCCTATTTGAAGAAAGGAGTTAGCCTTGAACCTATTTGAGTGGTTCTTTCTGGTTTCTCGTCATCAATCATGATAGTCTCTATCTGTTCCATAACTTTTCCCTTCATCATCTCATCCTATTCTCAAGGATTTAGAGTATCGATATGGAATGTAGTTGTGACCTTTGGTACTTCTTATTAGTCGACTGAAGTATAGTAACATTCCATGGCTTCCATTTGGTTACCATTCACTATGTCAACTCCATAATTGGTAGAAAACTTCATGCACTAATGAACTGTAGATGGAACTGCTTCATTCCCACTCTGTCGAGGATGATGTTGTAAGCTGAAGGGACATTTGTATAGTACAAAGAAATGAATTCTTTATTTTTTGCTTATCGACCAGGGGCCGACCAACACATCTAGCTTGATTGTTCCCAAGAGATGTACCCTTTCTCCTGAGAATCCTATGAGAGATCTATGATAAGGTTCTAGCTTATTATCTCATAGCCATAGGTTGCTAAAATAGTTGTAGAACATGAAGTTTGCAGAACTCCCATTGTCTACTAGTATTCTTGCCACTCAGCCGTGGTGATCCCTATAAGTGATGACTAATGTATTATCACGAGGATAGAGAACCCCACTCAAATCATTTTTAGAAAATTATATCACCAATCTGTCCTTGTTAACCTTTCTGGGGTGATAACCACCCAAAACTGTACATTTTATACCCCGAATAGACATATTTTAGTTGTTAATTCTCGGAAATTTGAGTCTTATGCTCCTTATTGTCTATTTTGTAGGTCGAATGCATGTTGCGGTGTTCAAACGCGTACTTCATGGCAATTGTCCGGATTAAGGAGCTAATTACCAATCCCATAGCCCTAGCCTACCCTAACCTACCTAAACCTGTCCCGAACCGTGTGTGTTTAGGTTGTCCCGTTTTATTTTATTTATGTCATTTTATTTTTAGGGTATATTTTATTATTTTATTTTATTGAGTCATGTATATATTTTTTTTGGACTTTTATATTTTAATTTTTAGCGCTTCGTGTATTAGCATTTATATTTTCTTTTATTTTCTTAGTTTTTAGTAGTTTATTATTATTATTATTATTATTTAGATTTGTTAGTTTTTATTTTCATAGTTTTTATTTTAATCATGTTTAGTTTTTTTCAGAGTTTGTATAGTGTGTCGTGTCGTGTCATTTTTATTTTAGTTGATTTTTATTTTTAGTTTAGTTTAAATTTTAATTTTTGTTTTATTTTATTTTTAGTTGTGTCTTATTTTTTTTAGGGTCAGAAACTAAACAAACACATAAACCCATTCACACCCACTATCCTACACACAAGCAAATCCCTTATCCCCACATTATTCACCTATACTCACCCACACCAAATCCACACCCCATAACTATTCATCATCATCTTCCCCCTCTATATCTCTCTCATACATCCATTAACAAACCTTACCCACAACAAACCTTAACACCATTAACCCGACCTCGTAGACACCAACCCCTAACGCAAGCCCATTTCCGGCCTGACCCATCAGCCGACCTGCTCCGGAACTACCGGAATCGCCGACGCCCCCACTAGCTTAAACCCTACGGCAACAGACCCAGTCCCTGCGTGATCTGATAAAAGACGGCGACCTCCTATACCGACAAACTCCTCCCCGGTCATGACCCACCTCCAAACCAGCAAACCCGAAACCCAAATCGACTCCTCTAATTCGACCCTACCCCGTCCACCTACTATACCCAAAAACCAAACTCGCCCAGACCACCCTTAACTCGACCCAGGTTCGACGGTGAGCCCGATTCCATAGCAACCCAACCTTTCGAACCCGGATCCGTAACTCCATTCAATCCAACCTCCCAAGCCACGATATCACCTGCCAAATAAAAAACAAACCAACCACAAGACAAACCCCAACAACATCCACATGTTTTATTCCCCACTTAACCCCAATACCCAAACTACCCCCAACTATATCTTTTAGCCCCTATACCCAAAAATAACCCTCTAGCTCTATGGGACAATATAAAAGGAAGACCTCACTCCATTCAAAAAAAAAAAAAAAAGATTGGAAGACTAGAGATTAGAGAATTAGAGACTTGGAGAAGAAGAAGAAAATAGTTAGAGAGAGAAAACTTTAGTTTTAGTTTTAAATTACCAAAAAAATATAATGAGAGATTATAATTGAAGATACCATTTCAAGTTGAAGGCAAAATTGAGTTTGATTAATTCTTCTCTTACTAATCATTCTTGCTATTACTTGTTTACAATTATTCTTGAATGATGATTATGCAAGGATAATCACTCCATTCATGGAGTGAAATGAAGCCCCGTGAATGCAATTAGATAATTAAGTATTCTTGTTTACTTTGTTTCATTTAGTTAATAATTTGATATTCCTACATGTGTTTATGCATGGAGAGATGGTAAACCATCCTTGAGAAAGGATTGAAATCTAATATGCTTTTGATTTTTGGATTCAAACTAGAGAGAGGATGATCCATTAATTAGGGGTATGTTATATTTTGTTATTCTTATACATTAATTTTTTGGGATTTAAAGTTAATTATATGAATTTGCTCTAGCGAGTGATTTTTTCTCTAAATAATCTCTTCACTTGAGTAGTAGGAATGGAAAATGAATTAACTAAATCTATGTTAGTGTATTTCGTCAATTGATGAGAATCAATTGATGAAATAAATTAATATTTGGGAACTTAGTAAACTAAAATAATCTAATACATTTAATTCATGAATTGGAGGTGAATTTTCATTCCTTGAATTTTTCTCACTCTATCTTCTCTCAAGTTAGATATATCTCATTTTAGTTACTTAGTCTTGTTTTAGAACTTTTTTTTTTAGTATTGTTTTATTTCTCTCACTTAGTGTAGCTACTTAATTTTCACAATCATACATATTGTTATAATATTTGAAAAACATAAAAAAAAAGTCTAAAAAAAATATTCAAGTGAATTATATTCATTATCTTCTCATTTTAGCATGTTCACACCTTAGATTTGGATTGATATCCTTACTTACCATTCTACACTTGAGTTTTTTTTATATATTTGTAGGTAACTGAGGTTTCGATTGAAGAGCTTTTACAACAACGACAAACACACCAAAAAGCATTCCATCAAATGGTCATTATCTTCTCATTTTAGCATGTTCACACCTTAGATTAGGATTGATATCCTTACTTACCATTATACACTTGAGTTTGTTATATATTTGTAGGTAATTGAGGTTTTGATTGAAGAGCTTTTACAACAACGACAAACACACCAAAAAGCATTCCATCAAATGGCGATGTTGTCGATCTTTGGAGCTCGACGTGCTTGAGGGGATTTTCGAATTTTGTGATTCACTTATATTGCATTTTTCAATTTTAGTACCATTTTTTATTTTAGAAGGCTTGTATTTAGGATTTTATTACCTTGCTTGTATTGTGGTGCATAGAGACAATATTTCATTTTCATTTTAAATTTGTAATAATTGAAGAAAGCGTCATAAAGAAACTGAACACAGTAGAGAGAGGGCGTCCATTAGCGCGGATTTAGAAGCCTATCTACCTTGGGTCGGTCAGACTCCCGGGGCCGACTGAGAATGGCGTAATCTCCCCCCGGTCGACTCAACAATTTCGGCACCCCACGGCCTAAAAACCGTGGGAGGTATATCTCTTATACCCTCGCGCCCTCTTGTTAGCGAGTTCATACCTTGTATGCTCCTACGTGATCTTGTGTGATTTAATTCTTGCATTTAATTTTGAATGAAATGATGAATTAAATTGACTAATACCTATGCCCGGTCACTCACGAGAAGGGATTTCATCACCCGACTCAATCACTTATCCTTTGTGTGCTACCCTAGCCATCACTAATTTAAAATCAATCAACTAGATAACCCCATAGGATACGGTGTTCGTTGGTCCCTTTTTGATCATTTTGTCTTGTAGGATAACCCATAGAGTTCTCTCCACCGGGAAAACCTCGAACGGTTCACTTTGTGGCACGGAAGTGTCCAAGGAAACTGGGTTTTAAGTGCGTCCGCCCAGTAAAACGGGTTTGTGCTGTCCCCAGCGTTGTACCGGCTGATCATTTCGTCATAGTATCTTTGTGGCGAATCTCTGTGGTAAGCCTCTTGGCATCTTGTGATTAAAGTAGGAACACATATTTTGCAAAAGGCGATCACTCATATAAGTTCCGTGATTTTTATCGCCCGCAAATTTCATTAAAATTTGACTACCCCTTTCATTAATTTTCAAGATAAAAAAATTGGTTATGTGCTAGTAAGGATTTTTCCTTCACTTGTGTGTGTCCAATTCCTTTTTCGGTAGTCAATTTTAGTGAATTTCTCCAAATTCTTAGAGTCCAAATTTTCCCCCACCCTTTTCTTCCAAAAAAATTCAAAAATATTCTCTTCTATTATTTTTATAAAAAATCAAAAATATTTTCCTTCTTTCCAAAACAAAAGAAAAACTCCAAAAATATTTTCTTTTCCAAAAAACAAAACAAAAACAAAAATATTCCCTCTTTGCATGCCCACGTGGCAACGAGTTAATCATCGATTAATTCGTTCCCGTAGTCTTTCTCCCGTCTCTTCCACATTAGGCGAACCAAGTGTTCCCCTTGCTTCTTCCATTCCACCTATCACTTTGAGTTGTCCCTGAGTTGACATCTCAACTCCAATCATTCATCCACACACCATGGCTGAAGAGCGTGCCTTAAGGGACTACTTTACCTCGATAACGGCTACCCCACCATCTTGCATAGTTCTTCCACCCACCCAGGCGGATCAATTCAAAATTCGCCCGACGACCATTTCCATATTGCCCAACTCCCATGGTCTTTAACGTGAGTCTCCCTACACTCACTTGCGAAATTTTCTCACGGTTTGCGTTACTTTCAAAAATCAAAACTTAGATGAAGAAAATGTTCGTCTTCGCTTATTTCCATTTTCTCTCCATGATAAAGCATCCATGTGGCTACATTCCTTGTCATAGGATTCTATCCATACATGGGAACAACTTGTGAAGAAGTTCATATCAAAGTTTTATCCCATAAGTAAAACCAATAAGATGCGCCAAGCCATTTAGGATTTTCGCCAAAAGCCAACCGAGCAATTTTGTGAAGCATGGGACCATTTTCAAGACTATATCAATAGTTTCCCACATCACGATCTTGAGAAGAGTCGCCTCATTAATAGTTTTTACAATGGTCTCATTCCTTCCTCTCGCACCATGATTGATTCCATGCATAAAGGCAAATTCATGCACTTAACTCCCACCGCCGCCTACAATTTTCTCCTTCAATTAGGCGATGACTCCCAAGATTGGGAGGGCACCAATGAATTTTTTATATCCGAGCCACCACGAGTAGGTAGCACTTATGAGGTAAAAAATGATCCCGATTTTAAAACCTTGCTTCATGGCTTAAACACTTTGATTAAGACAGTTGATGCTCTCAGTTGTTCTATGCAATAAAATTTTTCTCTTTCTCAACCAGTGATGAATGTCAACGAGTCTAGTCCTTCTTGTCATATCTGTTAAAGTCAAGATCATTTATCTCATTTGTGCCCCATTATTCAAGATGATCCCGAACCCACTCTAGCCCAAGCATGTGCCTTTGATACCACTTGGAAACCCACACCACCGTCGTTTACTTACAATCCGAATAATAGGACCCATCCCTATTTTTATTATAAGTACGGCAATCACCTTGCTCTTTCACAACCACATTAACATGTTGGTGGTCCACCAGGGTTTCACCAAAATCCACAAAGTCAACATCGCCCTCTTATCCAACACCAACATGCTCCACACCACCAACACCACCATTCATCATCCTTTGTCCCCTAAGGAGGACCGTCCCATCCCACTCTTCAAATTGTCCCTATACCACCTCCATCCTACGAGTATTCACAGCCTCTTAGTTTTAACCGAGAGTTGGTCCCCAAACTCCCTTATGACCCTCCACCCCAATCATCCACCTCCTCTATCGAGAATCTTCTCAGTCAATTTATCACGACTCAACAATAAACCACGCAAGCACAGACTCAAGCCATCCAAAGGCTTAAGCAGCGACTTAACCAGTTTGAGTCCGAGTGTGAGAAAGGTCATTTTCTTAGTCAACCCATTCCTAACCCTAAGGGGAATGGAAAGGAGTCGGCTTATGAGGTTAGATCCATTTCCACTCCACCCACATACCAAGAGAACTTAAAAGCGGTGAGTACTCTACGATCAGGTAAACAGGTTGACAATGGTGTTGTGGCTCCCTCTGATGTTCCAATCCCACCCACCTAGAATTGCCCATTAGAACCACTCCCTATGGTCCCACCACCCCATAAATCCACCGACAAGAATGCCTCTAAACCTACTGAGGCCACCACTGCTTTTGTCCCTAAAGCCCCATTCCCTCATAGGTTGGCACCAACAAAGAAACCTCAATAATTTGATGAGATCAAGCAAGTTTTTCAGAATATTCACATAAACATTCCATTCCTCACCGCGATTCAACAAGTTCCTTCTTATGCAAAATTCTTGAAGGACTTGTGCACTATCAAGTGACGAACGAATGTGCCTCGTGATGCCTTTGTCACTGAGCAAGCCACGTCCCGCATCCATGAGAATGGTATTGTGAAGTATAAAGACCCTGGTCGTCCTACTGTCTCTTGCATGTTAGGCGATAAGTTCACTACGCGGGCTTTGATTGATCTTGGTGATAGTGTTAATTTTCTACCTTACTCTCTCTACCTTGAGTTAGGTTTACAAAACATAAAACCTACACGGGTTACTCTTCAACTTGCAGATCGTTCTGTGAAATTTCCTAAAAGAATAGTTGAATATGTTTTGGTAAAAGTGTTTAACTTTTACTACCCTGAGGATTTCAACATCTTAGACACTCCTGATCCCGAACCAACCTATATTCCTATCGTTTTGGGTCGCCCCTTTTTGGCAACTAACAATGCCATAATCAATTGTCGAGATAGGTCAATGAATCTTTCTTTTGGCAGTTTGACCGTCGAAGTCAATATTTTCCACCTCATGTAACAACAGGACAATGTTGATTCTACTGATGATGTTTGCATGATTGACTCCTTATTCCAAGAGATATTGGATACCACCTGCCCAGATGATCCTATCCACCAATGTTTGACTCACTTTGGGTCTGACTTTGATATTGATTCCTCCATCTCCGAGGTAAATGCATTGTTAGATTCTACACCTCTTCTAGACACTTCCACTTGGGCTCCTCCATTTGAGCCTCTCCTTGTCGATACTCTTCTTTCTGTGGATGACCCAGTCAACCCCTGTCTCGATATTCTCCCGGACACTGTTTCTGCATCTGAGTCCGATGCCTCTCCTGAGCCACCGCCTAGTTTGGATCTTAAGACATTAAATGTTGAGTTGAAATATACTTTCTTAGGCCCAAACCAACATCACCCCGTCATTATTGCTTCTGAATTGACACCGAATCAAGAAGAGCAATTGGTCCACATTCTCACTCAACATAGCACTGCTTTAGGGTGGACCATTTTCGATATTCAAGGTGTCAGCCCCAATGTCTGTAGCCATCGCATTCATTTAGAGTAGAATGCCAAGACTTCTCGTGAGCCACAATACCGACTCAATCCGGCAATGAAAAAGGTCGTTCGAGCTTAAATTTTAAAATTTCTTAACGCTGGTATTATCTACCCTATTTCAGACAGCCAATGGGTCAGTCCCATTCATATGGTACCTAAAAAGTCTGGAGTCACCATTGTCAAAAATAGTGATGATGAGCTTATGCCTACCCGCATACACATCGGCTGGCGTATTTGCATTGATTATAGAAAGCTCAATGCTGTCACTCACAAAGACCACTTCCCTCTCCCATACATTAACCATATGCTTGAACGCTTGGCAGACCATGCTTACTACTGCTTCGTTGATGGATATTCAGGGTACAACCAAATACCCATTGCCCCTGAAGACCAAGAAAAAACTACCTTTACCTGTTCATTTGGCACATTTGCATACTCTCGGATGCTCTTTGGCCTTTGTAATGCACCTGCGACTTTTCAAAGGTGTATGACTAGTATTTTCAATGACATAGTAGAGCATTTTCTTGAAGTCTTTATGGATGATTTTTCTGTATTTGTTTCATCCTTTAAACAATGCCTATCTCACCTCATTATGGTCCTTCAGCGTTGTCAAGAACAGAAGTTGGTCCTAAATTGGGAAAAATGCCATTTCATGGTAAAAAAAGGGTATTATTTTAGGTCATGTTGTCTCCATCTCCGGTATTGAGGTCGATAAAGCAAAAGTCGACTTAATTTCCTCACTCCCCAATCCCAAGTCTGTTAAGGACATTTGCTCATTCTTAGGACATGCGGGCTTCTACCGGCGCTTCATTAAGGACTTTTCTAAAATCACACGGACTTTAACAACCTTTTTATCCAAAGATGTCCCTTTTATCTTTGATGAAGCATGTGTTTCCGCCTTTGAGCACCTAAAAGTTGAAATCACTTTCGCTCCTATCATGCAACCTCTTAATTGGTCTCTCCCATTTGAGCTCATGTGTGATGCTTCTGATTTTTCACTTGGTGCCGTGTTTTGCCAGCGAGTTGACAAGCGCCCATATGTCATCTATTATGCTAGCAAAACCCTGCATGATGCTCAACTTCATTACACGACCACCGAAAAGGACTTATTAGCTGTTGTGTTTGGTCTTGATAAATTTCACTCATATTTCATAGGTTCCCCTATCATCGTGTATACTGACCATGCTTCCCTTAAGCACCTTCTTCATAAGAAGGATTCAAAACCACGATTGATACGGTGGATTCTCTTACTCCGAGAGTTTAACCTTGAAATTTGCGATAAGAAAGGTTGTGAAAATGTTGTTGCTGACCATCTCTCTCACATTACTTCCACATCTGACTGTGATCATGTTCCCATTTTTGAGTCATTTCCCGATGAGCAACTTTTTTCCATCTCCACTTTGCCTTGGTATGCTGATATTATCAATTTCCTTGTTACCGATAAACTTCCTAATCATTGGTCGAAAAAGGATCGATCCAAATTCATGGCAAATGTGAAGTTCTACTCTTGGGATGACCCGTTTCTCTATAAGTATTGCCCCAGTCAAGGCATTCGTCGTTGTGTTCCCGAATGTGAACAACTCAGTATTTTGTCCTTGTGCCACAATAGTGCTTGTGGAGGCCACTTTGGCTCAAAGAAAATGATCGTAAAAATTTTACAAAGTGGTTTCTATTGGCCTACCCTATTCTGCGATGCCCGTCAATATTGCCAGGCTTGTTCCAATTGCCAACACTCTAGGCATCTCTCTCATCGTCATATGATGCCTCTCACACCCATCCTTATTATTGAAATTTTTTATGTGTGGGGTATCGATTTCATGGGACCATTTCCCTCCTCTCATGGTTTTTAGTATATTCTAGTTGTTGTTGACTATGTTTCCAAATGGATCGAAGAAATTGCTTGCCGCACCAATGACCATCGAGTTGTGGTCCAATTTCTCAAAGAGCATGTCTTCACACGTTTTGGAACCCCCAAAGCTATCATTAGTGATTGGGGCAAACATTTTTGTAATTGAGTCTTTGAACACCTTGTCAAAAACTATGGTGTTACCCACAAGGTTAGTCTCTCTTACCACCCACAGACTAGTGGTCTAGTTGAGGTCTCCAATCGCGAGATCAAGAAAATTCTTGAAAAAACCATCAATCCTAATAGGAAAGATTGGTCCTTACGTTTGAACGACGCATTGTGGGCATACCATACTGCGTATAAGACTCCAATTGGCATGTTTCCTTATCGCTTGTTCTTCGGCAAGCCTTGCCACCTTTTTGTCGAGCTTGAACATCATGCTTATTGGTCGTCAAAGCCCTTAATTTCGATATTAATGAGGCGGGTATCCATAGGAAGCTGCAACTTAATGAATTGGAGGAAATCATAAATGATGCCTATGATTTGTCCAAGAAGTATAAGGACAAGATGAAGTGGATCCATGACCAAAGCATCATGCGCAAAGAATTCCCCCCTGGCTAAAAAGTTTTGTTGTATAATTCTTGGTTGGATCTCTTTCTCGGGAAATTCAAAACCAGGTGGTCTGGACCCTTCATTGTTGAGTCAGTTACCACTTATGGTTCCATCACCATGAAAAATACCAAGGATGGTAGCCTCTTTCAGGTCAATGGTCAACGTTTGAAGCCCTTCTTGGATCTAGGCTCCACTCACATAGAATAGATTGACCTTATTGACCCCATTTATGAAGACTGGCTGTTCAGTCTTGTTTGGAGGTGATTCTTATCCCCCGATTTTTCTGCCACCCCTATCTCTCCTCGCTTATCATTTGTTTTTGGGTGAGTTCCGATCAGTCTGGCTGAAGACATTAAACTTAGCGCTACCGGGAGGCAACCCGTTTTTTCTAAGTATGAGTCTTATCCTGGTCGGGGGTGATGTTTCACACCACCTAATGTTCTATCATGATTATATACTTGTAAATATTTTTCTATCTCACTCATTCATTTTTGTTTCATCTTATCTTCACATGTCCCCTTCATTAGCAGTTGATTATGGTAATCTCTTTCCTACCCTTCTGCTCTCAATTTTAAAAATCATTTTACTTAACATCGAGGATGATGATCCTTTTTTTAGAGGGTGGGGAATTTTATCAAAATCATACTTCTTTTGACAAATTTTGATTTTTGAACCTAATTTTTAAAATTTCGTGCAGTTTCTTTCATCTCATTCATTGACATGAATTTTCTATCATCCATCTTTCAAAAGTCTAGGAATCAAGCTAGAGAATATTTTTTTCTAATAGCTTATGTAATACATAACAAGGCATGTTGCACCATGAATTTTTAGACTCAACAAAATTGCGCACTTATCACGTCACTGCGGTTTAGAGTTGAAGAGTACTACAATTCCCAAGAGAACCTTAAGGATCACTAGTAGAGACTTTTAGCTTGTGAGATTTGTGCCTTTCACCCTTTCAGAGTGTTTTACGCAATCTTCGACTCACAAGTTGATTCAACTTCCTTTGGGTCCGCACATAATCATTGCATGATTCATTATTCTTCACTGAATTTTTGGCTTGATCACTGAGAACGACATCACTTTCGAGTTGTAAGAAACACGTGTCTTGAACTTTGTCCCGATCACTAGGTTTATACCCATTCACTCCCCCCATTACATCACCATTTTCTTCCATATTTCCATATATTTCCCACATCATCCACCTATCATCTCCATATCATCTTTCATTTTCAAATAAAAGAGTGTTGATTCCAAATGTTAAATGTTTTCAGTGTTGGTTTGAAATGAGAGAGAAAAACAAAAACAAAAGAAAAAAAATAACAAAAATAGCAAAATAAAACAAAGAGAAGAAAAAGAAAAGAAAATTCAAAAAAAGAGAAAAAAAATAAAAGAGAGAAAAGAAAAAGAAAAAGAAAGTTTGTAGTTGGTTTTTATGTAATAAAGACATTTGTGCCTAAAAGTGTTTTACGCTCTTCTCTCGCATTCATCTTTCATCCATCCATTACTCATCACTCATACCACCCTTCCCATTTAATTTCCCCTCACCCATTATTATCCATGTTCCCCTAAGTGTTCGGGAAAATGAAGGTCCACGTGGTGAATAACTCGACGTTCTCACTATAGTGATTAGCAATTCTTTAATGCGATCACTTTTCTTTCAAAATATTCGTTCTTTCTTATGTGTGTGTGAAACGTTTAAACTTGCTTACATTTACTCACCTCCTCACACACAAGAGCGATACACTGGCCCTAATCTTGAGAGTTTGTTTGAGAGAGATATATCCAGTGAGATTTGAAGTTGAAGCGTTGATTTTGATAAGTCAATCTAGGAATTACTCTTGTGATACTCGACCCATTTTGACTGATTCACACTACACACATTGAGTTCTAGGAATGATGTGCCTTGAGGATTCATGTAGCTAATATTTTTACACTCCTGGCTTGTATTTCTGAAAACATTTATCTCATGTGATGGATTATGCGATCATTCTATGTCTAATAAGAGATAGACTGCCTTTTGCAAATAAGAATTTTGTGGGTATATTCCCTGCAAACCCTCACGAGACACAACTCGTCCTGTAGGGTAACCTATAGGTTTAAAGGCTTATTGCACATGCTAAGTGAAATCGCAAGTTCCCGTGAAAGTGGTACACTTTTGGTTTCTTATCCTTCTTGTAATACTTCGTATTTTTATGCTATGTTAATTTGTGGATTTATTAAATTTAATGCGAGTGAATTATTTAATAAAAATCCAGAAATTAATTATGTTATAATTATTAACGTGACGAGAGTTAGTAATTATGGGAAATTTGTTGAATATTACTAATGATCAAAGTAATATATGATATTGATTATATTGAATGTCACGAGTGAATAAAATGACAATTTGGGAAATTTGAATCGGGACGCGCCCGTGTCGCGTCGGGACTAAATTTTGTTAAATAAAAGTGAATATTTTATAAGTTGCCCGTATGGTCGTTTTGAGTGCGCCAACGCGTCCGTAAGGGTCCAGACAGTCAGAAAAGTGTACCCGGGGGTGTAGTTTGGGTCTCGGGGCGTTTTTAGGCCTAATTAGTTCCCCGGGAGGGCATTTTAGTCATTTTACATTCTTGGGTAATTAAACCCACGAATTTCAGCAACCTATATCAACCATCTAGGTTAGTCATTTAGGGTTATAATATTCAGAAACCCCTAGTACGGCCATTGGAGAAGAGAGGGAAAGCTCTCAAGGCAATTCAAGGCCAAAAAGTCACCGGTTTGCACCGCCGCCACCACCAACGCGTAGATCGCGAGAAGAGGAACGCAACCATACCAAAATTAGCCGTAAATCAGAATACCAGAAATCCTAGGCAAGTGTTTAACTTGCTATTTTCGTTGGTGCAATCTCCATATTAGTTTATGAATGATTGGTGATGAATTATGTAGAAGAAAACCCAACTTGTGATAGGAAAATCCATGTAGTACTGGTTTATATGATGTTTCTGGAAACCTTGCCATGTAGAGGACTTTATTAAGAAGAAAATTATGGGATTAAACAGTTTAGAATCATGAGTTAGAGATTTTTAGGGTTCTTGAGTTTTAAATGAATTATGGCATGATAAATCCATGTTTAGTGATGTAAATTGATATGTTTTACGTTGAATATACCTTTTATGATGATGTAAGGTTAGTAGCATTAATTCTGGACGTTTGGAACTTGAAAATATGGATTTGGTGTAAATTTGGAGATGAAACCCGTAACTACAATTCTGCAGATTTTCGCAGACCTGATTGATCAATCGATCGAGCCTAGAGCTTCGATCGATTGAAGGTTCGATCGATCGAGCCCCAAACCTCGATCGATCGACCCCTCCTGGCAGACTCCTATTTCCCTTGTAAATGATTTAAAAAATTTAATTGTCGTGATATAATTCTTGGGCATTCTTAGTATAATGATTTGGGAGACATAGAGGACCAGTAGGGCGTATGAATAAATGTTGGGATCATTAATATTCGACGAGAATGGTATTTTTGGGATATTTACTTTAGGGTTAGTAAATTGATATATTAAAGGGTGAGGCGCGTAAGAGAGTTACGATGAAACGTAAATGTGACACCTACTGAATTTTCTACTTGGAAGAATAGAGTCCACGAGTGTCACGAAATAAGTGAGAAAACCCTTCGAGTTAAGGTTAGAGATGAAACCTTATACGTAATACTAATGATGTGAATTTAAGGTTAAATGTTGTAATTATGGGTGACGAGAGGAACCCATATTAATATGATAAAAGTAGTATATTTATATGATTGTGTGTACATATATTATATACATGTGAAAATCATGCCCACGCTACTTGCTATCCCTGAGGTTACCGCGCGGGGACAGTCTTATCTCGATGGGACCTTTATGGGGGATATTGACTTGTACCCTAGAAGATAGATGTCCTTGGTACAGGCTATCGACGTGATAGTTCAGACGGTCCTAAGAGACGCAAGCATGTGACATCCTCTTAGAGACTTGGAATCTATTCTTCGCCTCAATTTTGTTTGTGTATGTGTTAATACAATTCGAGAGTGATTCCGATTTTATTCCCCTTAATATGAGTGATATGGGGTTTTGGATAGTAGAGTATGCCCGCACCATAGTTTATTTGGGGTGCTGTTATAATATATATATTATACGAGTAGTTAATATATATATATATATATATATATATATATATATATATATATATATGAAATTATGAAATTTGGAACTACCTACTGAGAATTGTTAAGTAGGACATGGTTGATGACTCAAATAGTAAATACTTGTTTTGTGAAAGTATAATCTGACACTGGAGAACTTTATAAATTAATAAAGCTAAAACGAGAGTTGTGTTGCTAATTGGTAGTATCTTCTTAAACACTGATATTGTTCGGTTTTGAAATCTTATGAGTAAGTTAGGATAAGCTAAATTATTGGGAAGGTTAGTATGATAAAATGATAAGATAACCCGTTGGGAAGGTTAGTACGATAGGCGTGCACATTAGAAGAGAGGTGAGAATTTCTCAAGAGAGTGTCGCTCTAATATGTTGTTGCATTGGCCTGTATCAATTTAAATATTTGCTAAACGTATTTTAAATCAAACACACTTTCGGGCTCTGACCCGTCTTTCTCTCTCTCTCTCTCTCTCTCTCTTGTATATATATGTATGTATTATAGGTGCCCAGCCACAGGGGCGTCTTGCTTATGATCTCTTGGAAGGAACGCGCTGCAGCTTAGGTGGGAGTTGCAGGTCTCTTGATTAGACGACTTCGTTCATTCGGATCCACTCTTAGTACGTTCATTTAGTTGAGCATGTGTAGCTCTTTCCATTATTCCGTTGTTGGACATTTGTATTTCAGTTATTTCCAGTATTGTTACTATGGGTTTTATTCAGTTTGATTGTGTTACGTTATATTCCGCATGTTGACATTCGATTGACGAATGTATGAAATTAATTGGACTATATTGCAGATAATTAATGTGGTGTGATTCTTACTTATTGAATGTTGTTAATAAAATAAATGATTTTCTTTAAATAAAATTTGGAAAGTATGTATGAAAATGGTTTTGACACTTAGCTTAATTATTTAGGGTGTTAAATTGGAAAAAAATATTTTTATCGACAGTGATGCTGAGAATGAACCAACTGTTTACCTTGATTTAATTTAATAAAGGAGTGATCACCCGATATTTAACTAGGCGGGGTGTCACAGGTGGTATCAGAACATCAGGTTCTAGTGTCCTTTAGGATCTGTGCGGCCTATTATGCTTTCAGCAATGCTTTCTTTGATATAGAGCCCTAAATACTAGGAATGTTGTATTCATCTCTATACATTGGGAATTCGTGCTTCTGCAATTTATTTATTTGAATGATGAACTCATCCAAATTTACTTAAATTTTCAGATGGACCGTCAAGAAGAACTAGCTAAAACGGTTAAGGGAGTCAACGAGCAAGATCGACTCATACCTCAGGTATCCCCAGAGAAAGTATCAACCGCCGAGTTAGCAGGTATCGTGGCACAAACAGTTACCACTGTAGTTTTACAATACCAAGAACGCAGCCTACAACTTAAAGGAGGCAAAAGACCTAGAGAGGTTAACCAAATGCATGTGACTAAAGCTGACAAATGTATGAAGACACCGAAATTTCGACAACAAACTACCCAAGACCAAGATAGTTCTGGTCAACAACGTGGTAAAATGAAGCAGTTTCGAAAGAGGAATAAAGTTCCAAGTCAGCAAGGCCGACACCGACAGTAGCAGGGTCAGAGGGGGAGAAACTTCGGAGGCCGATGTTTCGTGTGTGGCACGCATGGCCATAAACGACAGGATTGCCCAGAGAGAGATAGGGCCCCACAACAGCAGGGTGCCCGTAGTAATCCACAGGGGCCACTTCTTCCAATCTCTCTCCCAGCACCAACTCAGGTACTAGGCCTGCCAACCTTTCTAGTAGCTCCAGTTCAGCAGGGGCAGTTACAGTACAGACATATCTATAATGTCCACCAGGCAGCCGCCCCACCGGCACCACCCGCGATTTGGGGTATGTTTTTCTATCCATGTTACTATGAGTCGAGTTTTGCTTGATACTAGGGCAATGCACTATTTGATAGCTACCTATTTTGTGAAAGCCTTAGGATTATTAGTCATAGCAGAGAGAACTGTGACATATGTAGACTCACCACTGGGGAGTAGGTCACTTATTTTCTTATATGCCGGGGAGTGGGGGTAGAGATGGGTAGCTTGGTATTACCTGTAGACATGTTAGTCTTAGATATGCATTAGCATGATGTTATATTCAGTATGGATTGGCTCGCCGCTTATAGAGCCATGATTGTTTGCTTCGGTGGGAGCATTGTTTTTGCCATTTCGGGGTAAGAGATGTTTGTAGTGGCGATGCCTCACCCAGAGGGAGGCTCGACCGCTCATTTGTATCACATAGAGGAGGATGCCTCTAAGGAGGTTGTGATTCTCTTAGATTCGATCCCAGTTGTCAGGGAGTATTCTGATGTGTTTCAGGAAATACCAGGCTTACCCCCCAGTCGAGAGATAGACTTTGTTATAGATTTATTGCCAGATACGAGACCTATAGCACGCGCACCGTACCGTATGGCTCCGGCAGAGATGCAAGAGCTACGAGATCAGATAGAGCAGCTGTTAGGTCAGGGTTTCATTCGCAGGAGTACCTCACCTTGGGACGCTCCAGTTTTGTTTATAAAGAAGAGAGATGGTTCACTGAGATTGTGTGTGGACTACCGAGAGCTGAACAAGGTCACGATACGGAATAAATATCCGTTATCTCGAATCGATGATCTGTTCGACCAGCTGAGGGGAGCAACTTTCTTTTCGAAGATACATCTGAGGTCGGGGTACCATCAGCTACGTATTAGGGAGCAGGATGTTTCGAAGACTGCTTTCTTGACGAGATATGGGTCCTATGAGTTCAGGGTGATGCCGTTCGGACTCACAAATGCTCCAGTCGTTTTCATGGACTTGATGAACCGAGTATTCAGAGAGTTCTTGGATCAGTTTGTCATCGTCTTCATAGATGACATCTTGATATATTCACACTCCAAGGAGGAGCATGCCGAGCACTTGAGGCAAGTTCTTCAAACTCTACGAGAGCATCAGTTGTATGCTAACTACAAGAAGTGCGGATTCTGGTTGCGAGAGGTACAGTTCTTGGGGCACGTTGTTTCTGAGCAGGGGATAGCAGTTGACCCGAGTAAAGTATCAGCGGTGAGGGAGTGGGGACAGCCCACGACACCGACGGAAGTGCGTAGTTTCCTGGGGTTAGCTGGTTACTACAGGAGATTCATTCGGGGAACTCCAAAATAGCGGGTCCATTGACAAATCTGACTCGCAAGGGAGTACCATATGTTTGGGATGACGCTTTTCAGTTGGATTTCGACGAGCTGAAAGACAAGCTTACTTCAGCGCCAGTCCTTGCGTTACCGCAGCCGGGTATAGAGTACCTGGTTTACACCGATGCGTCCTTACGGGGACTTGGGGGAGTACTCCAGCAGGAAGAGAAGGCGATAGCTTTTGCTTCCTGCAAGCTTAAGCCGCATGAGAAGAATTACCCCACCCACGACCTGGAGTTAGCAGCGGTCGTTTTTGCATTAAGGATATGGAGGCACTACTTATTGGGGGAGAAGTTCCGTTTGTTCACAGACCACAAATCACTGCAGTACCTGTTCACTCAGTGAGAGCTGAATATGCGTCAGCGCAGATGGCTAGAGTTTGTGAAGGACTACCAGTTCGACATACAATATCATCCGAGAAAGGCCAACGTAGTTGCTGATGAGTTGAGTCGTAGACCAGTAGATGAAGTGGCAGACGTCTGGAAAGCAAAGTGGAAGGAGTTGGGTCACCAGGACACAGTAGCACGTTCTTTCAAATCCGTGATGTCAGTCACACCCGAGATTGTTACAAGGGTGATACAGGCACAGACCACAGACCCGTTTTTCCAGGAGTAGATTGTACGACTTTTAGACGAGGGTGCTGAGTCTTATTCTGTTAGTTCTGATGGGGGTTTGAGATTTAATGGGAGATTGGTGGTTCAAGAAGGAGCAAAATTACGTCATGCAGTGATGACTCATTCTCACGGGTCCCGATTTGTAGTACATCCTGGAGGAGATAAGATGTACCAGGATATGAGGAGGCAATACTGGTGGAGTGGGATGAAGAAAGACATTGCTGAGTTCGTGTCCAAGTGTTCTACCTGCTAGCTGGTGAAGGTGGACCATTAGAAATCGTCAGGATTGCTTCAGCCATTGGAAGTACCCGCGTGGAAGTGGGAGAGTATTTCCATGGATTTTATCACAGGGTTGCCTACATCACAGCGGGGCCACGATTCTATCCGGGTGATTGTAGACCGTTTGACCAAGGTGGCTCATTTTCTACCAGTGCGGACAGATTACACCACGAGTCAGTATGCTCAGTTGTTCATCGCTGAGATTGTTAGATTACACGGGGTGCCCCTGAATATTGTGTCAGATAGGGACAAGATTTTCGTGTCACATTTTTTAAAAAGCTTTCAGGAGGCTATGGGTACTGAATTGAGGCTGAGTTTATCTTACCACCCACAGACAGATGGACAGACAGAGCATACTAATCAGATGTTAGAGGATATGCTACGCATGTGTGTTCTCAATTTTGGAGGAGGTTGGGAGCCACATCTTCCACTGGTAGAGTTTGCTTATAATAACTCTTATCAGTTCACGATTGGCATGGCTCCATTTGAGGCTTTGTATGGAAGGCCTTGTCGTTCTCCAGCTTGTTGACTCGAAGTGGGGGATAACAAGTTGCTAGGACCAAAGGTGATCCAGGAGACCTCCGCGAGGATTGAGATGATCAGGAGTCGCATTCGGATAGCCCAGGATAGGCAGAAGAGCTACGCCGATGCGAAACGATTCTTCCGGGAGTTTAGTGTGGGGGACCAAGTGTTATTGCGTGTATCTCTTATGAAGGGAGTGATGAGGTTCGGGAAAAAGGGGAAGTTGGCTCCAAGGTACGTGGGACCATTTCCCATCATCGAGAGGATTGGGCCGGTTGCATACAGGTTGGGACTGCCAGAGTATTTACATCGCATCCACGATGTATTCCACATCTCGTCGTTCAGACGATATCTTCGGGATGATATGGCCCATACTCACATTGCAATAGATGAGATAGACTTACAGCCTGATAGCTCTTACGAGGAGAGACCGGTGGCTATCCTAGACTATAGTGAGAGGAGATTGAGTTCGAAGATAGTTCCACTTGTGCGGGTCCAGTGGGAGCATCATAATGTGGAGGATTCCACTTGGAAGCCCAAGGCAGATATACGCGAGAGATATCTAGAGTTGTTTTTACCAGGTATGCCTTATTTTTCGAATTTCGGGACGAAATTCCGTTATTAGGGGGGAAGTATGTAATACCCCATATTTTTATGCTATATTAATTTGGGGATTTATTAAATTTAATGCGAGTGAATTATTTAATAAAAATCCGAAAATTAATTATGTTATAATTATTAACGTGACGAGAGTTAGTAATTATGGGAAATTTGTTGAACATTACTAATGATCAAAGTAATATATGATATTGATTATATTGAATGTCACGAGTGAATAAAATGACAATTTTGGAAATTTGAATCAGGACGCGCCCGTGTCGCGTCGGGACTAAATTTTGTTAAATAAAAAGTGAATATTTTATAAGTTGCCCGTATGGTCGTTTTGAGTGCGCCAACGTGTCCGTAAGGGTTGAGACAGTCAGAAAAGTGTACCCGGGGGTGTAGTTTGGGTCTCGGGGCGTTTTTAGGCCTAATTAGTACCCCGGGAGGACATTTTAGTCATTTTATATTCTTGGGTAATTAAACCCACGAATTTCAGCAACCTATATCAGCCGTCTAGGTTAGTCATTTAGGGTTAGAATATTCAAAAACCCCTAGTACGGCGATTGGAGAAGAGAGGGAAAGCTCTCAAGGCAATTCAAGGCCAAAAAGTCACCGGTTTGCATCGCCGCCACCACCAACGCGTAGATCGCGAGAAGAGGAACGCAACCATACCAAAATCAGCCGTAAATCAGAATACCAGAAATCCCAGGCAAGTGTTTAACTTGCTATTTTCGTTGGTGCAATCTCCATATTAGTTTAGGAATGATTGGTGATGAATTATGTAGAAGAAAACCCAACTTGTGATAGGAAAATCCATGTAGTAATGGTTTATATGATGTTTCTGGAAACCTTGCCATGTAGAGGACTTTAACCACGAAATTATTGATGATATTAAGAAGAAAATTCTGGGATTAAACAGTTTAGAATCATGAGTTAGAGATTTTTAGGGTTCTTGAGTTTTAAATGAATTATGACATAATAAATCCATGTTTAGTGATGTAAATTGATATGTTTTACGTTGAATATACCTTTTATGATGATGTAAGGTTAGTAGCATTAATTCTGGACGATTGGAACTTGAAAATATGGATTTGGTGTAAATTTGGAGATGAAACCCGTAACTGCAATTCTGCAGATTTTCGCAGACCTGATTGATCGATCGATCGAGCCTAGAGCTTCGATCGATTGAAGGTTCGATCGATCGAGCCCCAAACCTCGATCGATCGACCCCTCCTGGCAGACTCCTATTTCCCTTGTAAATGATTTAAAAAATTTAATTGTCGTGATATAATTCTTGGGCATTCTTAGTATAATGATTTGGGAGACATAGAGGACCAGTAGGGCGTATGAATAAATGTTGGGATCATTAATATTCGACGAGAATGGTATTTTTGGGATATTTACTTTAGGGTTAGTAAATTGATATATTAAAGGGTGAGGCGCGTAAGAGAGTTACGATGAAACGTAAATGTGACACCTACTGAATTTTCTACTTGGAAGAATAGAGTCCACGAGTGTCACGAAATAAGTGAGAAAACCCTTCGAGTTAAGGTTAGAGATGAAACCTTATACGTAATACTAATGATGTGAATTTAAGGTTAAATGTTGTAATTACGAGTGACGAGAGGAACCCATATTAATATGATAAAAGTGGTATATTTATATGATTGTGTGTACATATATTATATACATGTGAAAATCATGCCCACGCTACTTTCTATCCCTGAGGTTACCGCGCTGGGACAGTCTTATCTCGATGGGACCTTTAGCTATCGACGTGATAGTTCAAACGGTCCTAAAAGACGCAAGCATGTGCCATCCTCTTAGAGACTTGGAATCTATTCTACGCCTCAATTTTGTTTGTGTATGTGTTAATACAATTCGAGAGTGATTCCGATTGTATTCCCCCTTAATATGAGTTATATGGGGTTTTGTATAGTAGAGTATGCCCGCACCATAGTTTATTTAGGGTGTTAAATTGGAAAAAATTATTTTTATCGACAGTGATGCTGAGAATGAACCAACTGTTTACCTTGATTTAATTTAATAAAGGAGTGATTGCCCGGTATTTAATTAGGCGGGGTGTCACACTTCTCTTTCTCTCTATCTTATTGCTCGAGGACTAGCAGCGCTCTATTTGGGGGTGGTCTGATAAGCACCCAAAACTGTACATTTTATACCCCGAATATGCATATTTTAGTTGCTAATTCGCCCCAATTTGAGTCTTATGCGCCTTATTATCTATTTTTTAGGTCGAATGCACGCTGCGGTGTTCAAACGCATACTTCAAGGCAATTGTGCGAATTATGGAGCTAATTACCAATCCCTTAGCCCTAGCCTACCCTAACCTACCTAAACATGTCCCGAACCGTGTGTGTTTAGGTTGTCCCATTTTATTTTATTTATGTCATTTTATTTTTAGGGTTTGTTTTATTATTTTATTTTATTGAGTCATGTATATATTTTTTTTAGGATTTTAATATTTTAATTTTTAGCGCGTCGTGTATTAGTTTTTATATTTTCTTTTATTTTCTTAGTTTTTAGTAGTTTATTATTATTTTATTATTATTTTTTTTTTATGTGTTAGTTTTTACTTTTATAGTTTTTATTTTAGTCGTGTTTAGTTTTTTTAGAGTTTGTATAGTGTATCATGTCGTGTCATTTTTATTTAGTCGATTTTTATTTTTAGTTTTGTTAAATTTTTATTTTTGTTTTATTTTATTTTTAGTTGTGCCTTATTTTTTTTAAGGTCACAAACTAAACACATACATAAACCCATTCACACCCACTATCCTACACACAAACAAATCCCTTATCCCCACCTTATTCACCTACACTCACCCACACCAAATTCACATCCCCACCACTATTCATCATCATCTCCCCCCTCCCCACTCTCTCTCTCATACATCCATTAACAAACTTTACCCACAACAAACCTTACCACCATTAACCCGACCTCGCAAGCACCAACCCCTATCGCAAACCCATTTCCGGCCTGACCCATCAATCGACCTTCTCCGGAACCACCAGAACCGTTGACGCCCCCACCAGCTCAAACCCGTCGGCGACAGACCCAGTCCCTGCGTGATCCGATACAACCCGGCGACCTCCTATACCGAGAAACTCCGCCCCGGTCGTGACCCACCTCCATTCCAGAAAACCCACAACCCAAATCGACTCCTCCAATCCGACCCTACCCTGTCCACCTACTATACTCGAAAACAAAACTCGCCTAGACCACCCTCAACCTGACCCAGGTTCGCAGGTGAGCCCGATTCCATACCAACCCAACCTTTCGAACCTGGATTTGCAACTCCATTCAATCCAACCTCCCAAGCCACGATCTCACTTGCCAAATAAAAAACAAACCAACCACAATCCAAACCTCAACAATACCCACATGTTTTATTCCCAACTTAACCCCAATACCCAAACTACCCCCAACTATATCTTTTAAGCCTTATACCCAAAATACCCCTCTAGCTCCATGGTCCAATATAAAAGGAAGACCTCACTCCATTCAAAAAAAAAGAAAAAGATTGGAAGACTAGAGATTAGAGAATTAGAGACTTGGAGAAGAAGAAGAAGAAAATAGTTAGAGAGAGAAAGTTTTAGTTTTAGTTTTAAATTTACCAAAAAATATATTGAGAGATTATAATTGAAGATACCATTTCAAGTTGAAGGCAAAATTGGGTTTGATTAATTCTTCTCTTACTAATCATTATATGATATTACTTGTTTACAATTATTCTTGACTGATGATCATGCTAGGCTAATCACTCCATTCAAGGAGTGAAATGAATCCGCATGAATGCAATTAGATAATTAATTATTTGTGTTTACTTTGTTTCATTTAGTTAATAATTTGATATTCCTACATGTGTTTTTGCATCGAGAGATGGTAAACCATACTTGAGAAAAGATTGAAATCTAATATGCTTTTGATTTTTGGATTTAAACTAGAGATAGGATGATCCATTAATTAGGAGTATAGTATATTTTGTTATGCTTATACATTAATTTTTTGGGATTTAAAGTTAATTATATGAATTTGCTCTAGCGAGTGATTTTTTCTCTAAATCATCTCTTCACATGAGTACTAGGAATGGAAAATGAATTAACTAAATCTATGTTAGTTGATGATGCTGGAAATAACACCACCCTTCAAGGTGTTTGTAAGCTCAATTCAATGTTAACAATGGCAGCATAAAGGCATATAGTAGAAGGAGGTGAGAAGAAGAGGAAGATCACTAAAATATAAGTGGTTCAGCCAACCAGGCCTACGTCCACTGTGCAAGTGTGTGATTAATATCACTGTATGAGGGCTCTAATGGCCATAGATACAAACTCTCAAGTTTTCTCTCTCTATTGTGTATTTGAACAGAGTTTCAGCTAGGGTTGTTAACCTCGGATCCTTTGCAAGGTAGAGGATGATCTCTATATATAGTACCTGGGGGGTGTAATGTACCACCCATGCATGCAATGAGCATGTGTGTGTTGATCTAGCCAATCTGATGAAGACATCTGTCACTGTCACCTGTAGATAATGATGATGAAATATTCCCCCCACGAGTGGGGAATGATTTGTTATAACTGATTTGTGTCCACGTGTCCTTGTCCGCGCATGTCAATATGAGCTCTACCTCCATGCTTGGTCATGACCTCCGCCTAGAAGAGGACGAGGCTAGTAAGGTCCAGTTGTCCATCTAATCCGAGATGAGTCAAGATGGTCTCGGCCTTAAATGAAGTCGAGTTAAGTATTTAGGTCGACCTGGGCCGAGATTAAGTTGGCATGTGCCTGGGACGTCGGCTGATTTACTAATGAGGTCGACCTTGGTAGAAGTATGGCTTTTCGCGACCTTGGCCTACACCTGGCCGAGGTTATCATTCCCAGGTGAACTGAAGATTTGCTGAACCTTATGATACATGAAGTGTCCCCTTGATGAGGTTGGTGGTAGTGTCGACCGGGGCCGACCTTGCTATGGCCGAGGGCTGTTGTTATGGATTCAAGGCTTTTCCAACATCGGCCATGACCTCGACCGAGGTTGATGTCTTTGAGCCGAGGTGACACTTGGGGAATATCAATCACCCCCATCCCTTAGTTACATGTGAGAGCAGGTGACTGTGGGGTCTGTACACCTCCGAGGTCTTCCTCTTATGTGCCAATGTTCATTTGACACATGTCCATTGCTGAAGTGTGGATTGCCTGGCAAGCATGTGTTGTCAGCCATCCTTTGGGGCTCCCAAGGCAATGATGGGCCTTGGGAAATGTGCCTCCATATTTAAGGGTTCAAACCCTTTTTCCCTCCTTCTTCCTTATTTCTCTTTCCTGGCATGATTTGCTTCAACAACATTCTCTCTCTAGAAAAGCTTTGGTTCGAAGCCTTTGGTGGTGATTCCTCGCGTCTTCTTCCTTCTTCCTTACCATTCCATCCTCAGGTAACCTCTGCCATACTTTCTTCTTCATTTTTCCTGCAATCTTCTTACTTTTGTGTTTTCCGACGAGTTTCTTAGGTTTTCGGCGAGGTTTCATTTTTTTTGGCGAGTAGTTCTTGTTCTAAGTTTTATAGTTTGATCTTTAATTGGATAAAAAACAAAACAGCTTTTGTTTGTTTTTTAGGAGAGTTGTGGGTGTAGCATATGCCTCTGATGCTCAGACCCCTCTACCAACTTCTTGAGGAGTTCCCTTCTCTCAGAGAGAAGACTTTAGAGAAAAATAGGCAAATAGAAAGAGCACAGGAGGAGGCTCATAGGTCACAGGAATTTCCTCTCAGACCGATCTTTCCACCACCCTTGAAGGTAGTATACCCTGAACCGTTGGAACCAGTTAGCCAAGCAAAGGCCCCTACTGAACCCATACCGATGTCTGAGTCCGAGTCTTCCACCTCAGACCCTATGTCTATGGATTCCTTCCAAGAGGCCATGGACGTCACAACTCAGTAAGATCAGGCCCCTGATCAAGCCGAGGTTTCAAGTCGGGCCTCGTCCCATAAAAGTTCAAGCACCTCGTCCTCTTCCTCAGAGGTTGAGATTATTGAGCCGAGTGTGGCTATTCCACCAATACTTGATGCCATTCCCCTGTCGGTCATCACCGGGACTGAGTTCGATCAGAGGTTCCCAAGTAATCCATCAACGTCTGCTTAAGCCGACGTTGAGTTAGACAATGACAATGATGATGACGTTGAAAGTGATGTCGAAGTCTCTGAGGCGGCTGAGATTGACATTACCGTTATTGAGTTATACCTTCTTTGCTTCAGATATCTCTACTCCATCAGCCCCTCCATAAAGCTTAGGAAAAATCTGAGGGAAGAGAGGGCTTACCATGGCTGAGATGGTGAGATCTGCTTATACGAGCAAATGTTCAAGTTAGGGTTTTATTTGCCCATCCATCCCATTATTAGGCCCATCCTAGCCTACATCAATTTGGCCCCTTCCCAATTGTCCCCTAATGCTTGGAGGGTCATAATTGGGGCTATAGTCCTATGGAGGGTTGTTCACCACTCGGACCTTCCAGTCCAGGTCCTTGTTAGTTGCTATGTCCCCTCCTCGGCAAAAAATCATCCGAGCTACTATCATTTTGTAGCTCGAAAGCTCGAGAAAAAGATGCTCCAGATAACTCAGACTTCCAACCAAAACTAGAAGCCTCAATATTTCTTTGCTTCAAGGCCATGGGAATTTGGTCCATGTGCTCCCTCGTACATGCTAGAGCCGAGGATGCCCCTAAGATGGGGTAAGGTCACAATGTCTGCAAAGCCGAACCTGGTCTGAGCCTGCAAAACCTTCAGAAGGTCAAGGACCTTCAGGACCAGGGGATGCATGGTCTGCTCGTTAAATTTGAGCATCTGATGACCCCCCCACTACCTCTCTGAGACTGGTTTATGGGGAAGCCCTCTTACAGATCTTGGTAAGTGTTTTTCATTCAAGTTATACCTCTGATCTTATTCATGTCTGATCTTCTAACTCAGACCTTTCAATTTTGTAGAGCGTCCAAAGGATATCTCAGACGAGCTTTGGGAAATGGCTGCATCGAGTTTAACAAAGCTCGCGAAGAAGGCATGTCTGAATGCTCATCCTCCTGCTCCCTCAACCACAAAGGCTCAGACCACAAAAAAGAGGG